>JAQGAW010000042.1:0-53187 GCA_034698025.1 Phthiracarus crinitus
ATATTAATCTGTTGACAAACTTCATCTTTAAGTTCTGTGTCATTAATTAATGCTTTGATGTCTATTATTGGTATTTGATTTGACATTTTTATTAATTTTTCCAATAGTTTCAAATTGTAATATTAATTGTATTCGTTTTGTTAATAGTTTTAGTTAAAAAACTAAATAAACAATAAATGTATTGAAATTTGGACTTACAGTAAGTAAATATATAAAAGTAATCTTATCTTTCACTGAATAACTTCTAACTTAATAAATATTTGACATCACGTGAACTCATCACACGATTATTCAACAATTAATTTGTTAATTATAAGTGAATGTTTTAAATTAAATTTATACGATTTCTGACTATTCAATTCAATTTATGTTATAAATCGAATTATTATTTTTTGTGCTTAACAACCAATTAATTCTATGTGTAAATATGTATTGAAACTGATAAGAACGAAAAATTGAACTTAAAAACTAGTATAACAGTATGCCTTCATTTATTTTGATGCACAATAACTAAATACAAGTAATGGATTGGTTATAAACCGAAGGCTACTCAATAGAGTAAGTTTATGTTAATAATATAACTTATTCTTAATAACGATTTATATGTTTGCGCGCAAAGTTTATAAAAAATTTTTATGAATTATTTATTTTTTTACAATTTTCTAATGAAAAAAACAAAATCAAAAAATTATTTTGATCGAAATAACAAATTTATCGATTAAGTTATTTTTTGAGCACTAAATCGTAATAAATTTTTCGGAACGCGATATCCATTTTTGCCATAATTCTGATCATTCCATTGCCGACCATTTATCCATAACTTTCCAGTTCTGTCCCAACTCCACCATTTCATTCCAACCCATTGATACAAATATCCTAAAAATTAGTTTAAATTAATTTTAAAAACTAGACTTATAATTCTTATATTTTAGCTCATATTTGTCTATTAATCTCAAAAAATATTTCTGAATATTAATGTTTGATCGCGTGTTTCAATTATTAATGTTCGGTTGATTATCAAAAATTTGATTTATAAATACCTTTCCGTTTTCCCTGCAAAACACACAAAACAGACATTCCTGTATCGGATTGAAAATTTTTCCATCGATCAGTAGATAACGTTCCGCCATATATGACTCCATCGTGAGTATCGAACAGTTTTAGCTGCCAATACCGATCGGATTTAAACATATAAATCAAACCATTTGGTGCGAGAATCGCTGAATTTATTTGAGCGCTTTTACATAATTGTTCGACGAGTGGTGAATATTTATATTTATAGCAACCAAATAAATTTGTTAATAAATTCCATTCCGAACACTATTAATCAATTATATTCGTAAATTAAAATATTTAAAAACAAGTTTAATGGGAATAATTGATAATTACAATTGATGTTCCATCGAACTGCCAATTTTCTCGTATGCAATACATATCATTGCGTATGAAATAAATGGTACCGTTTGGTGATACGAATGCTGCGCGAATATAAGATGGAAATTTTAACCACGTTTCGTTAAAGTGAAGAATTTCGGATACGCGACCGATTCCGAAGCCCTGTGTGCTATAATATGATACCTTTCAAAAGAAGTTCAATTGTGAATGCAAAGAATTTTTAAATAAGTAATTAGGATGTGTCTAATTTTTTAAAGCTGACCGTGAAATAAATAAAATTTTTGTTTATAGCATAATTTTTTGAATATGATTAGAAAATTTTAATAATTTTTCTGGTCTAAACAGTATAAAAATCGGGAATAAAATATCAAAAATTCCGGATATCTTTTAGTTAAAAGTAAACAAAAATGAGAGTGAATTTTAACAATAAAAATAAGTTTAGAATGTTTTGCTTCTGCAATATCTTATTATTCAAAAATATCATTAAAGGTACCTAAACTTGAACTATTTTTCCATAAATACCGGGTTATTTCTGGACAAATTAGGAAAAATAAATCTGGCTAATTTTGGAATTAATTTAAAATTATTTATTTGTTGTTATCTGAAAAACAATAGTAATTTTTCAATTTTTTATTTTTTGAGAGTTTCCCAAAACAATTAAACCAATAATGAATTGTGCTAATAATTGTTGTGATAATAAAACTAGTGATGAGCATTGTTTTAAAGTTAAGAAAAATCTTCAATTTTAACCTTAACTGCGAAAATTTTTTAAACTTTAACCATTAACCGGTTAAGAAACTTATTAACTTCGTTAACACGCGAGTTAGCCGATTAACTAATTTATCTTTTTTTAAAAATTAATTTAGAATTATAAAACAGGTTCTTACAAAACAATTTCACTATTTTAAAAGTTTTGATAATCTTCTATTTCCATTTTACTCAGTTTTATCTCTAAATTAATAATTTTTACTCATTTTTAAATTATTTTACTGAAACTCTAATGCAAATTAAAAAATTTAATTTGAACAAAGACCCCATTTCTTGTATATTTACATTATACTTTTTTAAATTGTGGAATTTTATTTGCAAAATATTCATTAAAAGCTTACCAAATCATATATTTATTATTTAAAATATTTGTTTAATAGTTAAAAGTTAACGGTTAACTTTTAGTTAATAGTTTAACCCTAACGTTTAAAAATATTTTAACTTTTAACTTGACTTACTCAGAATTTTTTAACTTTTAACTTAACTGAGTTAACTTTTTTGGTTAAAAGTTAACCGCTGAAACGCTCATCTCTAACCAAATCTTTCTAAATCTAAGTTTTAACCATAGCTTTTCTATGGTAAAAAATCCTTATACTATATATATCATACATTTTCTCCATGAAGACGAATCATCACCGGATTTACAGGATTATTGTTATGAATAACGGCTCCAAACCAGCTGTCATTCCATACTATCTGTGGCTCATTCAAGTCTGTCATTTCCACGTAATTAAATGTTATGTTTGAATATTGTTCTGTAGAATCCAAACCAATTTCCAATTCTTCTTCATTATTATCAGTATTATTCAATATTTGTGATTCATCTGAAACTACGAAACCTAATGATTCATTGCGGCCAACGTTTTGTTGAATGTTTTGAATTATTATTACTGAATAATTTAATTGAAGATTAGGATTATATGAATCATCAAATGATGATAAATTTGAATTGTCATAAATTGATAGTGTTTTAATTTCTGGATTAATTATACTGAGCTTCAAAATGTTTTCGCTTATATTTCTTTTCGAATCTTGATTATTATCGATAGTTGTTTGAGGCAATACAGTCTTAATAGTGGAGTGTAACTCACTGTATGGCAAACTTGAACTGAAGTTTTTTACTGCTGTTGAATTCGAATTTAATTTATTGAGTGATAAATTTAAAGAAATGTCAATGCTTTGCTGATTTGAATCATTATTTTTAGTGACTAAATGCGTTGCTATACTTTTGAAATTCGTTTTAATAAGTTTAGATCCCATGGGTTTTAAATGTTTGAACTCACGTGGCTTTAAAAGTTTCATTTCAAGCGGTTTTAACTTTTTAAGGCCAACAAAATTCTTGAAAGCTCTATCTTTAATCGGCGATAAATTGAAACGATTTTTAGAATCCATTGAATTAAAACGCATATTATTATATTGTTTAGTATTTGATGAATGACCGGTAGAAAAATCATTTTTATTAGAATTATATGTTGGGTTAGAAATAAAACTGTTTCTCTCAGAATCAGTGTCAATGGTACTCATCCGATAGTTGTATTTATTGGTATGATTCGCATAGATAACTATATCTTCAGTTTTATTTGCTAAATATATTGATTCTGAATTTGTTGATTTATTCGTCGATGTAATAATAATGTCGCTCTTTTGTATTGTCGGCATTAGCATTATATCCGTTAAATTAATTGGATCATTATATTGAGATTCGTTTTCTGTAAGCATAGTTAATTTGTTTCTCCTATTATCTACAATAAACGTATTTTTAACTATGTTAATGTTAAAGGGTAATAAATCAAATGTTTTTAATATCAATTTGGCTTAAATTTTGAAAATATGCCATTTAACGTAAAAAAATTGTTAACAAATCTCAACCATTATATAACAAGCAAAACTCAATTTCTTGAATGTAATAGTAAAAATACGAGAATTTTAATTTATTTTATCTTCTAAAGTTAGGTTTACAAATTTAATTTAATAGTTAATATTTATTATAAAAAATATTAATTTAGGACATATTTGTTTACAAAATGTGAAGTTCACGGGTAACACCTATTTTGTATTAGTTATTTTTTGCTATTAATATATAAAAAGTTTTAAAAAATTGATTTATTAATTATAAATATGACATTCAATTTTCAACCTAAATTACTAAAAGTTTATGTAGTTTAGTCTTAATTAATCTTAAATCTAAATAATATTTGAAAAGATTATGCTTTTAAAAATTTAATTAAAATTGCTAATCAATAGCTAAAAGAACTTTATTGAAAATAACGGAAAATTCAGCTCGTTATTACGGTTATGATATTCTAAACTATAATAATACTTTATTAGAAACAGCTTAGTACTTTACTTAATTAATTTTGTTTGAATTAAATAAACTTTTTATTATGCGACCTTATTTTATCATAAAATATTACCGGTGTATGAAATTGGATTTTCGCCACTATTGAGTTCGTCAGTTGTGTTTAGAAGTATAAACTGATCTAAATGTTGCGTTCTATTATACAATTCTAAATTCCCATTATAACCATATTTTATATTAATATCTAACTGTTTATTATACACTGATGTTTCGTCGGTAATGTTCAAACACAAAGATAATTTACACTTAATTAATATTATTGTAAGCAAATGATGTAATAAACGAATCATGTTTTTTATTATTATGATCCCATCATAAAATTAAAGTTTGTTTACTTGTGTTCATTGTTAAATTAATTATACTCTCATTTAAAGGTAACAGTTGAGTATTGAAACAATTTCCAGATGTTTTACTTCGTTAATTTTTCTGGCGGTTTAATCGATTTAAAAAAATATAGAAATTAAATTTCCATAATTACATGAATTAGAAAAATCTTTTATTTTTTGCATTGGAGTTTTGCATTTGCAATTATAACGATAATTTATCTTACATTTTTGATAATACGTAATTAAAATACCTTAACGATAAATAATAAATAGTTAAATGATTAAAATGATTAACGTCTATTTTACATAATAATAAATAAACTTTTTTTAAACAAATTCGCATTAAATAACAATTATACTCTATGAAAGCAAATGATTGCGAAAATCTATCACGTGAAAGGGTTTATACCGTACATTATAATAAGTAAGCTTATAAATAGCAATTACAAGAATACGTAATGTATAAAAATTTGATTTTTTAAGTCGAGATAATTTACATATCTATAGATAAAAAATATAAATTATGAGGATAGGTGTCACTTATAATAAATATGCCATAATAATGAATTGAGAAATCGTAGAAAAGGGTTTAACAAGTTTTAAAGTCATTACGCGAGATAAGGTAAAAAATATTTAAAAATATTTAATTTAATGCTTAATGAACATCAACAACATATTATATATTAATAACCGGTGACATAGAAGATGGCGTCGTATTACAGTTGACATTTCGTTGAAACTCGTGATTATCGTTCTGCAACTGTGATGCCATTGACTCCAACTCCTGCAGACCTCTCTCAGATCTTTCAAACTTATGCGATACCAGAGTCCGATAAAAATGAATGGCAAATCCAATAAACACCATACCGATGGGCACAAGTATTATAGACGCGGCTAATGCCGCTTTCTTGCCGCCAGCGATGTCCCAAAACTTAACCCAACAGAGTATCGCTAATTCAATAAGAAACAAAAAAATACCGAAAACAGTGCTGAATGCCCACGCGATCTCGATATAAAAATGCATCTTTTCGTGCGGAGATTCGCTTACCTATTATTAAAATTAAAACATAATTAAATGGTTTCTAAAATCGCTCGCATCTATAGGTGTATACAATACCGGCGCCAATCCGTGCACAGAAGCAACTGCTTCCACATTTGGTAATATACACGTGGATATCATTAAGGCCAACATGTGAACGGACACTAAAAGCGTTGTGCAGACAGTAAACGTGATAAGTAAAGCGGTGGGCACTTGATTTTGGGCGTTGCTATCATTGTTGACTTGTAGCTCAACCATCGCAACCATAGCGAAACCGGACAGCAGTGCAGACGTACGCGAACTCGCTTTTAATTTAGCGCGAGATAAGTGTAATCGTTTCCACGACAGTGCCGTCAAATTACTGTCTGGTTTAGACATTTGTCTCACGAGTGACGACACTAATACTTGCGATAACTGGTCTTCGCGTGACGTCAGCCCACCAGCGTTTGAGAGGATGTTTTGGGATAACAGTGGAGAAGAAGCGGATCCGGTGTCACAGTAATAGTTTGATGCGCCGTTATGTGACGGCATTTATTTGATGGGAAAACTTTATATGACTAAGTTATAGCTCTTCTTATCAGCTGATATTATAATCGCAATTTTTTTGAAGTGAAAAAACTTTTGTTTAATTGAGAAACGATTAGAAGTAATTTTTTATTTTTACGATATCGTAATTAAGTAATTTCTTTTGTCGCTTAAATATTTTTTATTAATGCGGTTTTTTAATAGCTCTTTGTTTAGGCTGTTGTCTATGGATATCTCAATGGAATATTTACGATTTAAGACAAATATCTCAATTTCCTTAAAACATATTGACATACAATTTATAATGTATTGAGTACTCCCTCATAACGCCTTTTTTCGCGTCTAAAACATTTGTTAATTTTAAATACAGAGGTTTTCAAACTTTTGTATGGAATTAACTATCTTTTAGCGTTAATATTAGTAAGTTTAAAATTGTTTGGGAAATTCTTTCACTACTTTTGCTGATATGATCCATTAAAATATTCTTTGTTTTAAAGATGTTACGGGTAATAGTTCTTCGACCTGAACTGAACCGACATATATTAAATTTAACCGGAATCGAACCAATAACCGACAAAATCGTAAAAAAATATTTAATAAAAACTTGTAACCAAAATTAATGGTCTATTTGATGTTTCCTTAATCAGAAAATACATTGATTTTTTTATTTTTTAAATGAGAAATTAATTTTCAGGTTAATTGTTTCACTTGGGTTAAATGATAGTAAGTTTATACAACCCGAACTGAACCGAGAGTTAGAAAATTGGAACAGAACCGATAAGAAAACAGTCGGGTACTGTTCCAAATAAAACTAACTATCGATAGAATAATGTAATTGATTAGCGATAAAATTTAATCTTTAGGGTATAACCAAACATCTTTGTACGTATCAATAACGGTTACTGTTACTGTAACAGTACCACAATAATAATAGTATATAATCACGTTTTTATGTACTGTCAAATGTTCAATGAAACCAAAACGAAATTAAATAAACTGGTTTTGTTTTAGAGAAAATTAATTAACGAAATAAATGTTATAATTTTAGTGATGCATTCGAATGTGAAATTTATGGTAAAGTAATCCCATCTCAAAAATTCAGAAATTCTGATATTAATACGAATATATAGGTATTACTACATAACACAGCCACCGCTAAATATGTAATAATCTTATGATAAAACAAGTAAATTACTTAATAGAAAACTAATAAAATAAAATAATGTTACATTTTTAAACTAAAAGTATTAACACTGATCATTGATAATTAAAGCTATTAATAAAACATATTTATCGCTCATAAATTGATACAAACATATTTAATCAAATAATCTTATTTACTAATCCTTTAAATTAAGTATCAGCCTTAGCAACAACATAGTAACCGCATTTCTAACGATTTTTTGCATGTGTTTATTAAGTCAATGTTTTTCATTTAGTATTTGATGTGCACTGACAGTGTTTTTTCCAGTTTTTTAAGTGTAAATTTAGCATTAGTCAAAATTATTTATAAATAATGCAAATCACACCAACTATTTACCAAAGTTTAAGTGTTAGCTCTGAATCACAAATAATTGTATTGTTTATATTTAACAAACATTAAACGTAATAACAACAACACTTAATAAGCAAATTATTTAACAATTTTTAATTCTCATTTTATCAATTCGCTCTCTTTTATATTTTGCTAGTTTCTAATATAAGCTACGCTTATGTGCAAATCCATGACGTGTTTACAGACAGTGACAGTGTTCTCTAGTTATACCGAACTTATATTAACGTATTTATTTTCACAGATATTATATTTGAGTTTTGGTACGTTTCCTAAACATAGGTTATCTTTCAATATAATATGTTAGCATATATATAAAGGTAACAAACGTTTGTCCAACAAATACTCTATTATTTAATGCGCATCATTATTAAAGTATCGCCGCTTATGTAATAAACAACAAATAAAAAATTAGTATTTGTTGTCATAAATTTATTTAATTTATAAGAAACGTGTGATTAAAATAATTTAGCATAAATTTAATTTGGCAGAGAAGAGACGCTGAATGGCTGTCGATTCAATACCACGCGATTTACGGCACTTGAGAGCGTGTCTGTTGTGTTCGCTCGTAAAGGTTTGCTAGAAATTAACGCATCGCTTGTCCTAAACATTTTTATTTTAAAATTACGTTTAATATTTAATTTTAAAAATAATTGATTGGGTTTTTTAATGATTTATCCCAAAAAACTATTTACTTATAATGTGTAGCAATTCGATCAGTTCGAGTTTGATGGTTGCGATAACTGTGACGAATATCTTGGAATGAAGAATAACCGCGAAATGGTTTATGACTGCACTTCCAGCAACTTTGACGGGTATTTTAACTGTTTTTCTTATATGTTATTCATCGCTACTAACACTGTTTGAATAGGAGAAAAAAAGGGAAGAAAAACGTCTTTTTTATGTTTTTGATTAATAGCCACTATAAAAGCGAATTGGAATCGCGCTGTTTTTTGCTGGAAAAGTAATTAAAATATTTTAATATTAATTAGCGAAACAGTCATAAGCTTAGGATAAGCAAATTTTTTGCTGTGTTATGTGCGACGACGATATGTGTATGTGTTTTCTGGTTTACTTTTATGCTATTTTTTATAAATAATATTCTAATACAAAGCGACATGTGATTTGATTTCTGGTTTATAGACGTCTAGAAAAGTTTTCTTTGATTACATTTTTGATAAAAAAACCTTTTCAAGGATTGCTTTACCGTTTTTTGTTGCTTCTCGAGAAAAATTATGGTAATAAATCTGTATTTTAATGAAGACTTGTATCGGAATATTTGTTTCTTATTTATTGCTCAATTATTTTACAAATTTTATATCGAAAGAGACTTGTGATGATTGCGTCAATCATTGCACACATTTCGCCTAAAACTCGAACTACACGAACAAAATCATAAAACAAATAACGAAAAATTGATGTGCAATAAAGAATATTTTACACTAATAAATAAAAAAACTAAAATATTTCGTTTAAATTAAAAAAATACTAATGAACGCTAAAAGATTTAATAATTACTTACATTTTTGTAATCTTAATCGAGTTTTAGGCTAAATGTGGTAATTATATTAAAAATCCACAAATGTGTGTACACCTAAAACAGTTTCTGAGCTAAAGAGTAAGAGGGAAAAAATTAATCGATAACTATATCTTAATTGCAAGCACAGTATTTTTTGACTGCTGGTATATAACCAGTAAATTATGATATTGTGTCTATTTTTATATCAAATATTTTCACTAGTTATTTCGTAAATATTGCGATAAATGTTTTTTTATAATTTTGTCTGCGATTTCAAACGTAAAACGCTTTATGTTTAATGCTAATTATTAACAGTGTAATCACATATTGCCGTACAGTAGTTGTATGGAAAAAATCGCGATAAATTTAATTTTGTTTAAAAATATTTCGGGAATTTTTTTTATATAAAAATTTGATAACAGAATTAAAAACCTTCGAATACTAGTTAAAGGCGTCAAGTGAATGATAAGTCAGTGAAAAAATTAGGGTTAGATTTTTCATTTTTCCATAAATAAAAAAAGATTTTTTACTATTTGTAAAGCGAATATTATTACGTACACAGTATGTGTGGCGATAATTATGTTTCTTTAAATTCTTTAAATCGCGTTTAGATAATTCTTTACCCTATTTTTGTATTTTTCAGTTTTGTAATTAATTAATACTTTTTTTTTGTTGAATATTTTTTAAATTCGCAAATTTATATTTGGGTTTTACTAAGAAGTTTCTTAATTTTTAAAATGGTTGCAAAAGAATTTTATTTTATTAAAACTATTGAGTGATGTCACAGATAAAAAATATCATTGTTGAGCAAAATTATGAAATCAAAAGAAATATCATAGAAATTATATTAAACTTTTTTACAAAAAACTACCCAAAATCATTTACTGTTTACATTACGAATCTTTTCTATATTTATATTTTTAGTGTTTGTTTACAAAGAAAAAAATGTCTAAAAATAAAAATCTTGATTATCGCTGTAAGACTACTTCTTTCTTATTATTTCTTCGTTGATAACTTGGAAACACGAGACATCACGAATTATAATAAAGTCTTGTTTATAATTTATCGATTTTAATAATGACCCAATTTTATCTGATGTCTGTCTGGTAATCGCGCAAAATTTGTTGAATTATGATGTCAGTCAACTTCAATTATATTTTTTATCTAAAGGCTAAGCGTATAAAATAAAAGTGAATCATAAAAGTGTGAATCATAAGAAGAAGAAGTGTGTTCCTCTATTTTTATAGCCCACTAAACCATTAACTGAGAGATTCTCAAAGCGTTTGAATTCACTAAGAGTCACCTCTAACTGTCCGAAACTCTGATTGCGCAATATATCATACCATGAAAAAACGGTTATTAAAATAAAATATGTTCGTGGCCTTTAAAAGATAGCGAGATTGCTGGTGCTATTTAATCGCACCTTATCTCACCTACTAATCGGCAAAAAATATTATACGAGTTTTTGAGCCTCATGTTGAAATTTTGCATTCAATGCCTGTTTTTTTTCCTAAGCAGCTAAAAATTATTGCTATTATCATAAGATTCACTTATAGTACTTCTCCTTTTTTCAGGACTCTCGTCCTTCAAACTCTTCGATTTATATATATTCATATAAAATACCTTTTTTTGCGCATAATACTGCATAATACTTCTATTTTGATTTAGCTGTTAACATCTAATTTTTTTCTGTAAAATTTATTGCAGATTGATTGCGCTTACAAGTCCTGAGGAGAGTTGGGTCGCCAAATGGCAAAAAATCAGTAAGTGATATGTTCTTCGCTATGCTCATGCGACACAAAAATGTTAATCGTAACATGTATCCATTTACGTGATTGGCTTGAGTTTTCATTTTTAATTTCTTGCCATTTTTATGCATTACATGCTGATTCGGAATTTTCGAATAAAAAATTTGATTACCTTATCCTTGGTTTTGGAAAACTGCTACCTCTCTAGAAGAATATTAAGTTTACCATTATATGTATGCAAAAAATTTTTGGTTTGGTTTTTTCACCATTTCTGAATGAGAATTGTTTTCGCATTCTTTTTATATAGACTTACATAATACATATTTTTCGCGAACATATGGTTAAGTTACTTAATTATGTTAATGCGATGATTTCTATTTCTAAACCATTTCAATGGTAACCTTCAATATAAATTTACTGTCACTCTCTTCCTGGTTTTTACACATTAATTATTTCGCTTAATCTAATAATATATTTTTAGAGCCGCTTCTACACACTTATACTGTACACACCATCACTACTAATGCTATATTCATTTTGTTAAATACATCAAATTAACCTTCAATTTTTTCTCTCTTTCTCGAAATCGGAACATCGTCTCCTAAACTTTTAACACATTTGTTAGCCTTGATTATCATTTCTCATATGAGAGGAGATATTTAGTTGATTTCGAAAAAAATTATTAATTCAAAAAAGGGTTCTTCTCATAAAATCTATTCAGTAATAGAAAAGTTTGAGATGATTTTAGTTTAACTTTGAATATACATGTTTTATTTATAAAAATTGAGGCACAAAATCGGAATGCAGACAAATTAATTAAAAAACTGTTTGTCCTTTAGATTTTCTTATTTTCTGATGTAAACTTTTTTCTTGCTTATTGAAACCTATATTGAATTTTTAGCTATTTTCTTATGTGATCTCTAATTAGCTAAATATTTAAAAAATAATTTATCATGATTTTACTATTTAGTCTAATGAAGTGTTTTGCGACAAAACTAGTCTACTTTTTTATGTACCGGTAAATATTAACTATAATAGTAATTATAGCTCGAATATGTTTAGTATTGGGGTTTAATTAACTATCAGTAGTTTATACAAAGCCTATATACTGTATTTAGCAAAAAATATGATAGATATGAATATAGGTTAAAAAATCTCTCGCACTCCAGTTTTCAATAAAAATATATCTATAACAGTGGGCTATCAGACAAAGCTTATTGTCTTTTTTGACATTAATAGACGAAAGCCTTGATCTTGAAGATCTTGACTATGTTGACGATGTTGACCTTGACCGTGTAATCAAAAAAAGCCTTGACTTATAAACTTGAACAAACTTGACATTGAAACTTCTTTATAAACCAACTGAGAAAGAGAGTGAGAAAGAAAAAATTGCTATATTTATTTTGCCCAAAACTTAAGTCCTCTCTTATCCTCCAAAATACTGCGCGTCGTTATACTTACTGTATCTGTGAACCAGATTTCATATCTGCAGATAAAATATTTATTTGGCAAAAAGTTCGTTACGCAAATCTGCGCCGTTGTGTTATCGATATTCTTTTCTTTTTCGTAAATAAGTCTATATGTAAATATTATTACGTGTGTACTAGTTTTTAATATTGTATTATCTTTTTACGCACACTATTTTATGCCTCAATCTCTCTTTTTTGACACTTTGTCAGTCGCGTCTAACTTGTGTCCACATATTTATAGATCGCAAATGCAAAGGGATTTATGCAATTAGCGTTTCGGGTAGACTTCCATCTGGTATTATAAGAGAGCTGAAGAGTCGCGGTGTTATTTACAGATCTCGAGACAGGTCTACCAATTAATCATTTTTCTCACTCGCTTTTCGCCATTCTTTTGGTCGAACACACGATTAACGTATTGATGTGTAATTTGAATTTTAATATTCATTTTCATCTGTTATACAGTATAGGATATATATATATATATATAATTTCAATGTATGTTATTAACAGATTTGCCTTCAAAAATTAAAAATTTTGTATTTTAATCATACATATATTGTAATAATTTTTTTTGATATTGTATTTTAAATTTAAATATTTAATAACAGTAAATACAATGTATAACTATGTAATCATTAACCATTAGCGGCATAGATATACTGTACTGTACAGTATATCTGCAACTCTTTTATTGAACGGCGTTTCGAGTGATTTTTCAGCAAACACTTTCGCATAGTTTTGTTGGCAATTACTCAAAAGCGTAAAAAATAACAAAAATTAGCGATTGTGTAAATATTCTTCTATTTGTGTTATAAAATATACATTTTCGCACTTTGTTATGCAATATTTTTACGGTCAATGGCACGATGTCATTGTCCCGATGCCTGTCGGGCGAAAATAAATAAATTTTTAGCTTTGCATTAATAAATAAACTTTTTTACGAAAAAAACTCGCCTCACAAATCAAGAAATATAATTAATTAGTTATTTATATATATTGAGTCAAACTACGGATACGTTTTTTGCTTATTTACATCACATCACAATCAAAATACATAATTATTTCGTGTGTTTCGCTTCAAAACGCAACCAAAACAAGATAAACGAAAACAAGAAAATAAAATATTACTTAAAAGCGAACTCATATTTAAATGTTTAATAAAACGTTTTCGATCAAGTTTTTAATAGCTTTTTGGTTTCTATATTTTTGTTCATAAGTTACCATAGGTATCGCTAATATAAGCCCGAAATAACACTGTTATTTTCGAACCAATAGAATTAAAATTTCCGATTGTAATTAAAACTAAAATTTATTGTAAGAGATATTTAAAAGCTTCGGAACTATAAATCTAAAAATCAAATTATTGAATTTTAAAAAGATTTGCATACAAAGGGGACATAACAATTGGGTGGGTATGAATGGTTTCAAGTCTTAAGAAACACTGTTTATCTATTAAGTGAAAACATATTGCAAAATAGTCTGATACCTCAATTAATAGAAGTATGTGAAAAATTTAAGTTTTTGGTTAATACTGTAGACCGACAAACTTTAAACAGTAATTTTTATTGCTCTTAAAGTTAAGCACGTATTAATGCAGAACGCGTCTAATAGCTCGAAAAAATAAGGTAATTTCACTTTCAATCGTTATCTCTCCCTCTTTCTTCTTCCTTTCCTTCTTCCTCTCATTCTATTTATTTCTTACTGACTCGCATATAAAGCGAAGTATGTTTATTAACATTTTATATTTATTTCTCTAAGTGTCTGGATATATAGATTTGTTTTCTTCCGGGTTCTGTTGTTCAACTAACGTAATATATTTCGCTCTCGCAATGTCTCACACATTTACTTACTAACACTCTGTGTTACCATCAGTTTTTTTAAAGATGCTAATGGTTCGACTTTTCCCGAACCAAACCAAACCATTATCCTAAAAATTGAACCAAACCAAACCAATTCGTAATATTTACAAAGTAAAGCAATCCGAACTAAACCAAACCATTGGTTAAAACATTAAACCATTATTAAAAATTTTATTAACTCAATTAAATAATAAATTATTCATAGATTTATTTTTTCAAAAAAATAATTTACTAGTAATGTTTTACTGATTTTATTTGGCTTTAAAAAACAACTTCGTTGTTAATAATGTTAACTTTGAAATCTTGTTTATCAATTGTACAATTATAGTGATGCGCCTAAAACTCTAAAAATATACATATTTTATAAATTATTTGTATATAAATAATAGTTAATGGTTTATTGGTTTTAAAATGGTTTTTATTTTTAAAAGCTAAACCCCAACCAAACTATCAGTTATATTAAAAATTAAAACCAATCCGAACCAAACAACGAAACAATGGTTAAAACCATGGTTTAACCATTACAACCCAAACCATTAGCATCTTTAGTTTTTTCTATTAATCTATTGAGAGAGTTGGTCTCTATTGATGTTGATCTCGTTTTTTGCTGCTATTGAAGGACAAGGACAAGATTGAGGACAACTTTTGTGCGCACAATGAGAGAAAAAGAGTCACAAAAATAAAAATAAAAAAGAGTCAAATCCTGTGATGTCTGCGACACAACTTTTTTTTGTGTGTTAGTAACAGTAACAGTACGTGTTTGTTACAGATTCTGGAAATCCTTTATGTATTTGTGTTAAAAAGAGTGACCAAAAAATAGACCACAAAATTGTTTATACGCATTACAGGATATATTTGTGTTATTATAATAATAATACTTCTTTGCTGGTAAAAACTCCTTTCGCTTTCCTTTTCTCTATCTCTCTCTTTCTCTCGTTATCGCTCTCACTCTCGCGAAATGTCTCTCTGGTCTATCGCTTGTCGTATTCTTATATGTATATTATGATCATAATAATAATAGCAATAGTAATATCTATAGAAAACATTTTCGCTGCTCTCTGTCAAACGGGCAGATGGTTTTGGTTTTTTCCTTTATAAACAGTGATTTAGTTTTCGAAATACATTTTATCGTTTAGGATATATATTCTTGTCTTTTTAAGATTTGTGTTCCCCTTCTGGCCATCAGATGTTTTCTACGTTTGATCGCTTGCTAGCGATTCAGTCAGTGAGAGAGAGATTTAAGAAAAAGACAATTTGGCAGCAAAAAAAAATAATATATAGAGAAATGCAGTTATTATTTGAATGCGTGGCACGTTATTTTTAATATGTTTTTTATAATCTAGTCAAGTCTTAATTATACGAGAACTCAGAATTATTTTGCTGTACCAAAATCTAAAATAAAAAGTTCAAACCAATACCAAAGCTGTGATTGTGTTGTGAGTGCGTATAATTGCTTTTTAATTCATTTACATATTACTTGTATATAAAAAATTATGCATAATTATTAATGGAGAAAGCATTGAACATTGCGTTGTATTTGTTAAATAACAAAACAAGAAAAAAGTTTTTGTCATTATAATATTAAAAGTTTATAACATGCGTGGAAATCTTAGTTAATAGATTTCAATTTTTATTGGTTTAATAATAATGGTTAATCGTTTGACACGAGAAAATTAAAATGTCCTTTAGATTTCTAACAGATAATTAGTGATTCTATTCTAAATGAAAATGTCTTGATTGTAGTCTACATATGCGTAATATATTTGAGCACGAAATCATAACGTAAACAAACAACAATTGCATTAAAGGGTTGGCGTCGATTCGTATTATAATAAACTCGTGCAAAATCGGGAGACGAAAACACACAGCGAATCTAGTTTTTGGATCGCGAGAGAGAAGCGGAGTCTCGATTTCAATATCTCTCTCACACTCGCATACATTCGCATACATAGTCGCACACACTCTCGTTCTCTATCTCTTTCCCTGCAACAAGTTTGCGCCGCCTATAATACCAATCATACGCGACGCCCCCAAGGGATCACGAAACGCGTAAGTACTCAAAAACGTATTAATACCACAAGAAGTTTTCAGTTGTACCCCAGACTTTCATTAAGCTCTTAGAGTATAAGAAAAAGAAGAAGAATTATGCTTAAAAAAGTTTTATAAATCATTTATTATTAGTGTTTCATTAAAAGTTAGATTTTTTACTAACAGTATTACGCTGTATATATAATTTTGTATAAACTTTTTATTAGTGTATTTCGTCTTATAGTTTATTTCACTGAACTTATATAATAATTATCTTAGTGTTAAATATTTTTATCATTTCGTATTGCATTGTTTTTATCGTAAACTTTTATTTAATGTATAAATTTTCGCGTCAACGCAAATAAAACTATTAATCAAATATCATTATATTATGGCTAAACACTTGTCACGTTTATTCGTCAATCGACTGCTATCGCAGGCAGAGAAGAAGATGCATATTATTCACATGTCTTCAGTCGCACCGTCAGCATCACCAACAACATCATCGTCATCGTCAACATCATCGCAACCATCTCAATGTCCATTTTCACGATCACCACTCGTTGAGAGCGCGACAATCAACACACGACTATCCGAAACGGCATCTGTGAACAAACTATTGCCTTACGAAGCAATACCGACCGCTAAACCGTTTTTCGGCACTTTGGTTGACATAATCAAATGGGGTGGCGCTAAGTATATTCATGAGTACTGTGATATGCGACATCAACAGTTAGGTCCGATATTTCGTGAAAAAATGGGCGCCGATGAGCTCGTATTCATCGCCGACGCAGCGCTTATGCAAAAGGTTTGTTTTTCATTTACTGTGTAATATTAAATAAACTATTTATTTTTAAATTAGTAAATTTAATAAAATTTATATAAATGATTAAAATAAATATGTTTTGGGAAATTAAAGGTATACCAGTCAGACGGCAAATATCCGCGCCATTTGGTCCCAAATCCGTGGATTAAATATAACGAAGTTAATGGTATCCAACGCGGACTGTTCTTCATGTAAGTGTGTTTCTGTGTTGACCGCAAAGTTCACATTTATTTTTAAAAGAAAATAAAGTGTTTTGTTTATAAACATATTAAAAAAGCAAATGCTTGGACCCATTTTTTCTTCTTTCTTATCATTAAAAGAAGTTATTGCAAGTGCATGAGAGCACCCAATTTCCTAATTTCGTTCTCAATTTTACGCAGAAGTAGTGTGCGTTTTGTGTTAGGGATAGAAAGGTATTCTAATATTTCATATGAATGTTTCATTCGTAAACGCGAAATGCAAGACATTTATTTTATAGTATATTATATTAAATTACTATCTAATTTATTATTCAATTTTTTATTAGTTTTTTTTATATAACTCGCCCTATATTTCATTATTTAAAGTTTAATTTCCGACTTTCCGAACTTTCTTTCGTAAACTTTGTTTACAGTAACGAATTATTTTAACATTAACTCGACTCATTCGAGAAGTTATAAACGCTAATATGACGCAACTTTAATTATTATTTATGCAATTTAACCGACTTTTCTGTTGCATTGAATATGTTTTAACCTATGAAATAATATTATTTCATCATTAAATTTTAAACTTATGGTATAGTTATTTACGTTTATAATCAAATAACAACTCTATTATTTTTAATAAATTTAATTTATAAGGATTATTGGCTTAAATTTATAATAGTTTAGTCCGAAATATTACTTTACAATTACTGTATATATCGATCTAATTAAGATCTATCATAAGTTTAACAGAATTGATTATAAGTAGGGATAGGGATTTGCAGAAAAATCCCGTATCTATTCCTTGAATGCATTACCGGGAGATTGATATATTAACTTATACTAATTATAACTAATCAATTAAAAGTAGTTATATTTTCCCGGTATTTCCCGTTTTGGCAGTTTTGTAAAATAATCCCGGATATGTACATATATTCAAAAATGTTCCCGTTTTGACTATATTTAGCAAGAAAAATTTAGCAAAACTCTTCAATTTGTCTATAAAATTTAAAATAGAGTATGAAATTAGAACAGGTATTAAAATTCTGAGAAAATAGTTTCAAAAATTTCAATGGTTAATATACATCAGTGTTAAGTATGTTATACCCAATTCAACTCTTTTTTGTAATTTTTCAAGTTTTCAGTAATAAAATTTTTCCTGGAAATAGTCCCGTTTTTAGTACTTTTTTGTTCCCGTTTTCCCTCCCGTTTTAATAACTTTTTAGTCCCGGAAATCCCGTTCCTTAATTATAAGTTTAAAAATCAATTCTTTTGTGGAAGTTTTTAAGCGCAAACATAATAAAAAGCTATTTTATAAAGCATGTCTAATTTTTAAGTTTAACGCTAACAGACATTCAAAGCTAAATGCATACATAGAAAGGGATTTAATAAGATTATGATTAAGAATTCAGTTTCTTAAAATTAATTATGCAGTCTTCTGTGAAAACAGGTGTACATGGAATTTCAAAAATTTTCAGTTTTGTGAATGCTTTTCCCTTAGAAATTAACTTAGGACTTAACACATATTAGTACAAATTTAAATAAATACTTGAGTTATTATTCATCATATACTTTTCGATCATATTTTGTCTATAAACGGTACGATAAATTTAAATAAACGACAGTAAAAATGGCTTTTAAGAATGGTTTACAATATATGTCATTATTTTGTTGTACTTTTTCATCTGAACAAATAATTGATATTAAACATTAGCGTTAAACTTAAAAATTAGACACGATTTATAAACTTTCACTATATATCATTTTATTAGTCGCGCAGATGTTTTCAGATGGCTTTTCACATGTATAACTCGCATTAAAACAATTATCAGTTTAAGACACTTAATTTAATTTGCTTTATTTTTAAGCTCATTATTTTGAACTTGAAAACTTTAAGCTCATTTTAGCTAAAACTAAAACCAGAATATAATTTCTTATCAGGGATGGCCCAGAATGGAGCCAATGGCGACAAACATTAAATAAAGTGTTTCTTAAGCAGCAAACAATAAGTGAATATTCAGAAATCTTTAACGCCGTTGTCACCGATTTGGTGAATTCATGGGATCGTATTATCGATAGTACCGAAAACAAATCTGCAAAAATGGAGCACTTGGAGAGGGATCTGTACAACTGGTCTATTGAATGTAAGCTCAATTAATAACATATGATAAGCTCATTTACAATCATTAAATTCAAAGAAATCTACTATTATCTCCATCTCTTAACATATCCACTATATATAGATATCTATAATTTAAGCGCTCTTTAAAGTTTACTTATTAGCAATGCATGGCAAATATTGCTGTTTGAACACTTCTACAGGCGTTCAAATCGATGCATCATTCACTCGACTTCATAATTGTCTATTTTGTTTCATGCGTTCAAAATTTTCTGAATTTTATTCAAGTTTTAAAATTATTAATGAAATAATTACATAAAAACAATAATAGCATTTACCCTCACTTATCTGTTGAATAACAATAAAATAATAAAAGAAAATAAAAACATTAATAATCATCGAGTGTGTGACGTAAAAGGGTTTCCGTAATAGAGATAACGCGACATTGCTTTGGGTCATTGTCTTTGCCATTAGTTGTGTTCTTGAGAGAGTTCAGGTGCAAATTTTTTATCATATAATATTATTTTTTAAAATTATCTGCAAAATTATTTAGTGTGCTTAATAAGCGCCAGCAAACTAATCAGTGGGCACATAGCATAGCATAGCTAGGAATTATCACAGAATTCGAAGATATAATAAAAGAAAGAAAAACGATAAGAGCACCAAAAACCCACTCAATATTTATTTTGGACTATAATATTTTTGTTGCCATTTCCAGCATTAAAGCATGACTTGTGATCTGAGTTTGTCGTGAATCCCCGAATGGGTATAATCAGTAAAGTTTGACAGACAGACGTGCTATTACATACAAATCCATGATCTGAACTTTTGCGATGTCAAATAAAATTTATAACACGCCGACATATCAATAGAAAGATATGTTGAGATTTTTTTGTCCGTGTCCTTCGAAATGTTTAAGAGTCATCCTAATCTCAACTCGTTTCCTAAGGTTTGTTTACACTAATTCCCACATTTACTATTCAGATATCGCTTAAAAACCTCGTGACTCATTATTTTATTTTTCACTCGGTTTCACCCTCTCTCTAATCGTTATCAAATAATTACATAATATTAAAAGTATTTTGTTTCTTGTTTATGTTCCTCTTCTGCTGTTTTCAAATGAAAAAAATGATTAGCGTTAGGAACTATGCTCTTCTTTAGACGACTTGGTTGTGTCCCGATTGATGGTGTCAACCATACTTCTTTGTCAGACATTCACGAATTTGTCCGCTGTGTGCAACAAATCTTTGTACAGTCCGCTAAGATGACCGCATATCCCGGAGACTTGGCTTACAAACTTAATCTTCCAGTTTGGAAAAAATTTTGCGAAGCCGCTGAAAAGGCGCTAACATTAGGTAATGAATATTTGTTTAATTATCGTCGCCTTGTCTTAGTTTTATCTTTTTCGTAATACAAATAAACAACACGTTATGTTTTATCATTGGAAAAAACTAGTAGTTATCGGTATTAATATCTAGTATATCTAAGACATTGGAGCGTCAATATCGATATATCTATTGTTTAAATAAAGCTAATATATTATCTTTGGACTCTGTTTACACAATCTTTTCTAATTCTTTGTTTGATTCGAAGAAATGATATTGTATTTATTTCCAGTAAAAAAAATTATGGCTCATTATATAATAAAAATATAGAATAAATGTTCAGAATATAGATATGGAATAAACTGGAATTTGGTTTTTAATTAAACACTATTCTGTAGAGTAAAATCTAAAATATGTGAATAATATAAATGTCAAAGTTTTAGATTTTAATGCTTAAGATTTCATTTTACAAGAAATATCCTTTTAGTTATAAGTTCAATCAGAATTTTTCGCTTCTTTATGTTGTTGTCGATGACGTAAAAAGAAGTTATACTACCCTTTTTGTTATGCCCGCTTCGAATATATATATATATATATATTCAAATTTTAAACATAGAATTTTTACTTAAATTTATTTACTAAGTTTATAAATTGGTTTTTATGGTATTCAAAAATTTATTGAATTTTTTTATCAACAAACTGTTAGGTCGTATGTATGTTAATGAAAATGTAGCTGAAATTAAGGCGCAACCGAAGCAACAAAATATGTCGGGTCAAGGGGTTATAAGACAACTGCTTCAACAAGAGAATATAGATCAAGAGGACATTGTTAGCATTATTGTTGACTTATTTATTGCTGCTGCAGATACCGTAAGGAATTGCTTTGTTTATTATTATAAACGAAATGTTGATCTTATATGATATTAACAAAAATAGACATCACACGCAACACAATGGACATTATATCTCTTATCCCGTAATCCCGAGTGTCAAGAAAAACTGTTGAACGAGATTAATAGCGTTACTGGTGGTGATCACGTAGAAGAGAGGCATTTGCCACATCTTCCATACTTGAAGGGAGTTATTAAAGAGTCGTTGAGGTTAGTATCGCTTAAATTGAAAATTTTATATCTGTTACGAAATTTTAATTTATTAAGAAAGAAAAATTAGTTTTTTAAATTTAGTGTATCAATCATTATATACATATATCATACGATTTATGATACGAAAAATGCATATTAAAATAAAATAATAATTGTATTATTATTATTCTTACACAGGCTATATCCTGTCGCACCATTTCTATCTCGATATGCGCCTCACGACTTGGATCTGTCAGGATATCTTATTCCTTCAGGAGTGAGTGTGTTATTAAAATACCTATATATAGATATATGTATGTATATATACCTATATCATAATATTTATAACCAACACATGTGATAATTCATGTACTTCTTTCGCTCTCAGTTTCACTTTCACTATCGCTCTCCTCTTTCTCTCTTGTTGTGCCGAAATAAAAACTAGTTCACAGCATTCACCTTGAATTAAATAAGTATTTGCCCTTTACTGTCATATATACTCTTTATCTCATAACTTCTTTCTCTTTTCTTATATAATACTAAATACTATATACAGACACACACCTCTTACCCAATATCAATAACTTTTTCTTTGGTTAAATAGAAATTGATAGCGATGTCACTGTTCACCACTGGACGCAAATCGCAATACTTTCAAAGCCCAAATCAGTTTGTGCCCGAGAGATGGATTCGTGATAAGGACTCAGAACAGTATCAAGTGATTAACACACACGCGTGCTTACCTTTTGGCCTTGGAATCAGATCCTGTATTGGCAGAAGAGTGGCTGAAATGCAAATGCAGTTTTTACTGTCGAGAGTATGCGCCCTTTTTTCTCGATTCACTATTTTTTGCATTTTGATTATAGTGCATATGTTTTGATTAATTACGCTTATAGTGTTGAACACAATTTGCGAATACCGTTAATAATAATACTTTTTGATGAAAACCAGTATTTCCTGTTTACAAACATATGTTCTTTTAGATTACTTTTCATTTAGCAAAAAATTTTTTTATACCTTAAGCTGAACCAGAAAAGCAGTTTCTCATTATTATTGATATCAGTGGTTCACATCATTTAAAAGTTTAATATCACTTTATAGTATTATTACTTTCGCTTTATTGCTTTTCTTTCGATAAGATTATGTTTGACGTAATGTAAAATTTTTTTTACTATTTTCTATTTTATATGATCACACAGATTGTTCAGAAATTTCATTTGTCGCCGGCGTCTGACAAAGAGATCGGTATTAGACTGAGAATGATAACAACGCCAGAAGAGCCCATCCATTTGATAATGAAAAAGAGGAATAATTAACAAATTTTTATCATAGAAAATGGAAAAATTTAATTATTGTTTCTTAAGAAAAACACAATTGTTTTTATTAGAATCCATAGATAGGCGAAGAGAGAAACCAAAATAGAAACCCACCACTTTTATTGTGATCATTTTTTGAAACATATATATTTTATATATTTTTTAAAACAATTTAATAAAAATTAGACACATAAATGTTTATATATTATATTATAACTTTTCACACACAGCATCACACTTAATGGTACAATCAGTCATTTGTTATTTAATTTATAAAGTATTATTGTATTAACATATTCATATTTATTGTGAATCTCTGCACAAATTATTTAATTGTTTTTTTATTACAAAGTTCATTGTTTTGTTTTATTTTCTATTTTTTCTATATATATAGACAGATAGTATTACTATTTTTTAATTTATAGAAAATTTTTACTAGTATTATTAATATTCATATTAATTTAATTGATATTATTTAATATCATAGTATTATTAATATTATCTTTTCCCGAAAAAATTATTGTTAAAATGGATAGAATAAACAATTTTTTTGGGGTTTATATAACAATATTGCACATATGTATTATTGAAAGTTAGTTTTTTGAAATGATGACGGATTAAGCAAAGAATATAGAGTTAAGTTCAATTTAATAATTTTTGTATTTTTTTAGTTTTTTATTTTTGTAATTTATAGTTCAATTAATAGTTTAATGTGTGATTTTTCATAAATGTGATAACAATTAGACTATATTACGGTTACTGAGAAATAGAAAATCGATTGCCGAGTTTAATAATAAATATATTATCAATAGATCAATATTATTGTATTTATATAAATTGTGTTCTGTAATCAAAACGATTGTAAACTCTGGAAACTCTATTGTAAAATCCATTTTTTAACGCATATCTTTTTCAATGAAATAAAAGCCTAAAACTTATTAAGTACAAAACTTTTGTGCGTATGTTTGTTTGATGGAAAACTTTTCATTTTCTTCCAACTCACACACTCGTGTGTGTGCCGCACAAATTGAAAAAAAAATTCAACGAACTCTGTAATGTATGCAAATTATTAGTGTATGAAAAAACTTTTTTCTAAATGCAAAACGAAATTAAACAAAAGTGACAGAACTTCTTTTATAAAAGTTGTCATAACTAGTATTTCATGCTTTAAATTAATGACATTTACATTTAGTTATGCGTGAGTTGAAATGGCAGACATATATCGTTTTTTTGAAGAT
The DNA here is from genome assembly GCA_034698025.1 of Phthiracarus crinitus. Lineage (NCBI taxonomy): Eukaryota > Metazoa > Arthropoda > Arachnida > Sarcoptiformes > Phthiracaridae > Phthiracarus > Phthiracarus crinitus. The sequence continues at coordinate 24,679 of JAQGAW010000042.1, forward strand.
TAAAAGGAAAATATTGAGTTTCGCATCTTTTTTAGCAATAGGCGTAAAGCTTTTATCTAATAAGTCATGTAAGAGTTGAATTTGACAATTTTGGTCCAATAAAGTAAAAATTAAAAATTCAATGATTCTAATCGAATCAAAAAAACTTGAATTTTCTTCTCACTTATCTTCAAACGGTTCATAACACTATTACAAGAGCTTTCCTGATTGATTGATGGCTCGAAAGTTTGATAACTTTTCTTAACTCGTTTTTCTCAATGGTTAACTCAAAATTATGGTTATTATAATTTTTAAAGAAGAGAAATAATTGTTTAGCCATTTCTTTGTTGTATACATTATCAAAAAACGCGTAATTGCTTAATAATTAAAAAAACCTGAGCCATAACTTACTATTAATCTTATTCTGATTTTTTTTTGCTATTTAAAATTCGTTCAATACATAGTAAAATTATTTTTGTTTTTTCCATTAACAATTGGAAAAAATTGCATGTTAAGTATTTAATATGAATTTGCAACGAAATTAAATCAATAAGTGGTAGAAATGATACAGTATTATTGCATTTGATGACGGAATACAATATTACATAATTCACATGAAACGCGCATAATAATTGTGAAACTTTATGCACTTTCACTTAGTTTACGCACCAAAGGTTTTTTGTAAATATTATACTATGTTATTTCCCGTATAAACACTAGTTAATTATTATCATTTTAAAACTGATTTTTTAGAATTGTTTGTCTATTTTGTTCACTAAATAGTATGTTGACATTGAAAATGAAATTGATTAACAAAAATAGTGTATTTGTTATTCGATGGTATTTCAATATTTGTTCGAAATATATTGTATTTAATGAGAAATATTCAGGTAGAAAAGGGTAGTTTCGGGTATTTTTAAGAATTGTTTTCATTTCAGAACAAATCTAAAATTATAATAGACTGGGAAAGTTTTGATAAATTGGACAAATACTGAATTAAAATAATAATTACTTTAGACTTTCTAAAACTGGAACTTCGATCCATAATTGTTTTCTTCGTAACTGTTGTGTCATACTTTCAAATGAATTATTTTTGAATACAAAGTAATATTTTTTTTCTATCGCCCACACAAAAACGTAAATTTGAAAAAAATATCACCGACTCATGTCTACTACGTATGACATAATATTTGCACACTTTGTTCGAAGTAATATAAACGATTTCGTAGAATTTTTGAAATTCAATAAAACTAATATTTAAGTTGAAATATGCTGAGAATAAAAACGTACACTTTTTCATAATTAAATTGTCTAATAACTGAGTAAAAAGCAAATATAATAAACACGTGAGACTTATTTATTTCTACGATTAACAAAAATCTAATTTACTATATTTTAACAGACGATGACTGCATTGTTTGTCATTTGAAACGTGAATAATATATTTTCAACTTTAAACGGAATTTTTGAACCTTCGAAAAATCTTAAGCAAACAATTTAAATGATTAATTTTTGTATTTAGTATTTGACCCTAAAATTGGCATTTTTAGACTAAATATAGATTTGTTAATTGAAAAATACTTTTAAAATCCACCAAAAAAGCGTGTGATTTATGGCAACCTTGAAATTGAAAAAACCTTGTATTAAAAATATAGTTTTCAGGGATGACCACAGACTAATCGACGACTTTTTTTTACTTTTTTTATTAGATATTAACTGTGCGAAAAAAATTTTTAGTGCAGTGAAGAGTCGTCGTAAAGTCTGCGGAATGTAAGGCTTAATTTATCGGAAAATAAATTTTTCCAAATAAATCATTGAAACCGCATTTCTCCTGTTCATGCCTTTAAATGGAAAGAAATAATCGCTTTCTTTGTATTTAATCTTTAAAATTATACCATTAACATAAGGGTAAGGTAAAACGAAAATTTTAATGTCTCTCACTGTGTGCGTGTGTGTGGTGTAAGAGTGGACCAGTGTAGCAGTGTATGTATAAGATGGAAAAAATAATCTTATTTAACATTTTAATTATAATTCTAAATAATATTTGAAATGTTTTTGGGTCCAAACATACAAACAAAATAAATTTTACGAAGTATTGAGTGATTTTCATTTTTTAAAATTTTACAATTTTCATTTAATAATAGTTTTTTACTTTTCATACTTCACTCCTTGTGTCTTAAGTGGTAATCGTTTTCTATAGATAACTATTTTTAACCAAATATTTAGTGAAAACAAGTTTTCTCTTTTTCTTTAAGCCCTTAGCAACTAATAAAAGAAAGTTTTTAAGAGAAAAGAACGGACAAATCACGTCATTTTTTTACTTTTGCTTTCAATTATACAGTAAATACTGCGCGAAAAAGTTATGAAACAGTTTAAAACAGTCGCAAGAATTTTTAATTTTTCATTTACTTTTTTTTATCTAAATAATATATTTCAGTTTTTTGATTGCGCACACAAATATTAGTCGTCTTTTACTGCGCTTTTTATTCAGACGATTATCGCAAGAAAGTCATTAATTAAATTTTTGCGAATGCTTTTTCCAGCAAAAAAACGTAATGCTAACTAATCTTTCTTCCACTTTCTGTTTCTAGAAAAAACGATAGTTTTTGATGCATCAACTTTTCCGCTTAAATTAAAAAACTGCTACTAATTTTAAAAGTTCATAAACTTTCTCTTTCAATCGTACATTCAATATTCGTTTCTCTCTGTTTTGATTACGGTTTGAAATCAAGTATGGTTTGTGCGTTGTGCGTGATTAGCTTTAATTTGTATCGAGTCATTCAGTTATGTGGTTAGCGGATCATAAAGTTCGAGGGAAAGTTCAAAAAAATGAAAACACACGATCGCTTTATGCGAATAAAACTTGAATATAAATATTATGATTTCCATTTCATTAATTAACTTTACGAGAATTAATTAATTCAAGCTCTCAGTATCAGTCACTCAACTTTCAAGTCACTTTATAAGTTTATTTTTAACTCATTTTAAAGTTTTTTTCGTCATTAATTTAGAAAAATTATTAAAAATCTGGTTATAGTATCAATTTAATTAGTTTTTAAACATTTATCGTCATATTCGAAATTTTTTTATTTAAATTACACAAATCTGTTCAATATCATTGAATATTTAAATTAATTTTTTACAATTTTATAAAAAATTCAAATCAATATTTTATAGGTAGAAATGATTGGCGAAAAACCGAAAAATAAAATGAAAAATATTGATTTTATTTATTATAACAGAAAATTTGAAAGTTGCGCAAACAATAATATTGTGTCATTCTGTACAATACTTTGGTAAACTGAGATATAACTCTTTTCTAACAAAGCTCTAAAATTTTCCTTAAAAAATTATTCATTAATGATTTATCAATTCAATATCAATATATCCTTAAAATAATTTGATTTCGTTGCATTCAAAAGAATTATTAAGGCATTGTTTTAAGTGTATCGAAATAATATGAAAATAAATGCAATGGCATTATTCATTAATTGATTTTAAAGTGAATAAAGTTAATGATTTTTAATTCAAGAATAATAACTATTTTAATCGAAGTTTGTAATGTATACTATAGAAGTAGAATATATATATTGATAATTTATTGAATATATACTGTTCAATAACTTAAATTCAGTTTAAAATTCTTTCCTGATTATAAAGTATTAAATTTATTGATTTAAAAATGCAATTTAAATCTAAAATTTGAAGGCTCATTACGATAAAAACAAGATTAAAATTCTATAAACAAAATTCATTTCGGTTATAATAACGTAAGCACAGAATAAATAAAAAACATTAAAAAATCCTAGATTTCAGTAAACACTAAAAGTTTACAATAAAAATCGATTCGCGCATATACTTTAAGTTAACAAATATATTTATAATGCGTGGCTAAAAGTGTTCTGCTTTTATTAAAAAATATGTTTTATGCAAATCTTCATGTTTAATGTACCGTACATTACGAAATAATAAAAAGCATTCACGAATATTGCATATAAGAACTCGAACTTACTGTAAAGCGTAACATATTAATGAACGTTTCACAAAATTATAATAAGCTTATACCGTATTCCTTTAACATTAACTACTTTTTAAAAATATAATTATACCTAATTATAAAATATATGAATTTTTCCCATTAAACCATTATAATAGTTTTATATAATTACAGATAGTCTTTCTACAAAAAATAATAAAATTTATAATAACCACTTATAATAACTTAAGTAATACACTGCACACAAAATACTTTCAAAAATTATAAATTTATTCAAATAACATATACAAATAAATTACAATTAGTTTTTTAGCTGATATACGAATAAATAATAATTACCACTTGAAATAGTTTTACTATTGTGACATAAATTTATTTCGCCAAAAGAATTAAATATAAAATATAAACATAATATTCACACTATAAACGGACTAAAAAAATAAAATGTCATGTATAATATATTGTTGTATAATAAAAGTGATATATAACTTACAATTAATTGGGGGCGAAAAAAGTGTCGAGAAATGTCGGAATAGGAATAGGATTTATCAAACAAATTAACTTTTTGTCAAAAAAATGTAATCTCACTATTTGTGTGATTTGGCCATAATTGGTTGAAAAGAAGAAAATTAGTTTTTAAAATAATTTGCCAGTTTTTTCCACAGCAATATAGCGTTTTCAAAGATAATTTCTTTGCTTATAATTAGATATGAAATAATAACATGAGATCCAGTTTTTTGTTTTCTATTACATTGAAAGACAACGCTAAATTTGGACAAAGTTTTGTTTCTCTTTCTCGTTAAACTAAAGCGCTTTTTATTATTATTTCATTTCCAATTAAGATTATTATAGTTCATTGTTGGTTCAATTAGTAAATAATATTAAAAAACCTAATCATTTCTTTAGTTATAAAAAAAAGCAAATTTCTTATCGTTTTAGCTCTTAATTAGTAATTGTTATTTAAAAAACGTTTCTAAGACCATATCAGTTTGAATCTCATTGTTCAAACTAACGACTAAATTCAAAATCAGTTGTTTCTCAATATACATGTATTCTCACATAAGGCAGTATTAATGGCTAAGGCATTATGATTTTATGCTTAGTTTATAACTAATTTTATAGTAATCAAATTTTTCTGGATTCTCAATATCTATCATTTTATCAATCATTACCAAAAATAATTCGTGTGCTTTCTTTAAAGAATTGCCGTTAAGCATTAAAACTCAAGATTCAATATTATTCGATAAAACTCAAATAATAAAGATATTTAAAGGAAGTTTTTTCGCTATTATTGAAAATAATTTAATAGAATCAAAATCAAATCAATTTTCAAATAAATAAATTTCTAAACATAGGGTACTTAAACCGACAGCAATCCCGTATAAAAAACTAAGTTTTCTGCCTATAAATAATTTATTTTTCAATATAAAATTTGAAAGATTGATCAGTTTCCGAAATCTAATTTTAAGCCATTGATTTAATTGAATCATTTTATAAGTCATTCGCAAATTACTAGTAATATGGTCTTAAAAACGCATAAAATTTATTAGAAAATATTTGTAAATACTTAAAGAGATATTAATTTGCTAAGCAATTATGAAATTATTATTAAGCTTATCATTTTTTAATAGTATTTACTATGCTATAGCTAAACGTTTATTATGTACACAATTGTGTTTTTTTAAAAAAGGTTTTTCATTTTGTCACATATACAGTAAAAAAGCATCGTTTTCCCACTTTCTTTTGCATAAAAATTAATCTAATATATATTAATTAATAAATCGATTAAAATATTGAGCTAAACTAATATACTTTCGCTTTAAATGACATCACCTCATAAATTTGATTTGGGCTTTAAATTGCGAATTGATTCGACGAGAATAATGATTAGTTGAAAACACAAAATATGAATGAATAACGCGTTACACGTAAATTAGTTGATCAGATCTGCCATACATTAGAAAAATAATAGTAATGCTCGAAGATATTAATGCGCTAATAATTACAGCTAAAATTTAGTTTAAGTTAACATTGCAATCCGCGTGTTATTTCGCTCCAGGAATTTTTGTCAATACCTTAATATATTAGAAAATAATATCAAATATTGTCTGATAAATAATGAATTAGTCGACATTACCATACCTTTGACAAATCTACACCAGTAAGTGCGTGAACAACGGGTGGTATTTGTGAGACTAATCGCGTAACTTCTGCTGTCGCTCCACCAGTACCGCCGCTTAAAAGCACGATTTCGTCCGTTTTCGCCAATGGAGCTGCAATTTCAGCCGCGATCTGATAGAAAAATAATTTTTATTAGTAAATTAATTGAAGTGATGCATAAAAACGATATTTCAATCGAACCTCAAATTAGTAACTGTTAATATCAATTGATTGATAATTTAGTTATTTTATAATCTAAACATAAATAAAATAAGCATACCTTTGGCAGTGCTTCGAGTGTTAATGAGAGTATGGCCGCGTCTCCGTATTGTTTATAAGCTGCGGCTTTCATTCTCATGCGTTCGGCTTCCGCTTTGCCAATCGCTTCGATGGCGTACGCATCGGCGGCGCCAATCATTTTGATCTTCTGTGCCTCAGCGCGTGACGCTTCGATTGTTTGCGTTCGTTTGCCCTGCGCTATCATTTCCAATCTGAACGCTTCAGCTTCGGCTGGAAGTCTCACGAGTGTCGTCAACTCTTTCTCTTTTCTTAATATTTCCTTCTCTTCGACTGCGATTAGTTTTCTCCTGCACGAAGAAATTTTATGGGTTATATAAGTATTCTCATAAATAAAACACCGCAATAACGTTTCATAAACTAAAATACTAAAACTACTCTAAAAACGAGTCAATATACTGTAAGAACGCGTACAATCTTATAAAATCAATACGACCTAAAAAGTTTTGTAGCAATAAAAACAGAAAAACTAATGGCATTATATAAAACAATATAAACACACACATACTTAACGCTAAAAAACTCATGCATTGCTGTTAACACCAAGTTTTTATTGCACAAACGCATAATCGATAAGCATATGATTAAATTTATAACACAAAAAAACATTCGGGACTAATACTGGAATAATACAATTGAATTTCGAAATACAATGCTCACCTCTCGACCACAGTTATCTCCATTTCTTCGTTTCTAATCTTCTGCTGCATCTTTGCGGCCTGCAGTTCGTAAGCCAACTGCGCCTCCGCTTTCTTGCTGTTCACTTCCGAATCGAACTGCGCTTTCTGTAACTGATACAACCGATTCGAGTCTTCGATCTTAGTGTTCGCGCCGTACTTCACATCCATCGCCGACTTCTCGCACTCAGCCTCGCGAATGCCTGCGTCTCTCTCAGCCTGAGCCACACCGATGTTTGCGTCGCGCTTCACCGCTGCGGTTCGAGCCTTACCCAAAGACGCTAAATATTCAACGTTATCGTACACGTCCTTAATAGTGAACGAAAGTATTTCGATACCCATACGTCCGACATCAGGTGTGGCCACCTCTCGCACCAAAGACGCAAACTGGTCGCGATCGCGATACACCTCTTCCACAGTTAGTGTACCTGTTATTATGCAAACAATTCTCGATTAAAACTGCAAACATAACATTAACGCATTAACGTAGACATACCTAATATCGCTCTTAAATGTCCCTCTAATGTCTGAAGGATAACTGATCTGATGTGGTCCACACTCTTTCCTAAGAACTGTTCGGCAGCGATGGTCAAGAACTCCTTTTCGGTCATAACTTTGCACTGCGCGACACCGGTAACGGTTAGCGGCACGCCTTGCGATGTCTCCACACTTTCGCATCGCGGCGTGAGTGTCATGACCTCGAGCGACAACCGTTGGACATCGGTCACGAGCCACCACGCCCACGCCCAGCCTCCCACCACCATCTTCTTGTTGTTGGCACCGCAACAGCCGCCAGAAACCACGAGCGACTCGTTCGGACCCACAGTATGAATGTTACCCATGATTGTTGCCCAATCACTCTATCACTCTATTGTTTTTTTCGTGTTTTAACTGTGATTTTATTTTTATTTTGGTGCGCAGTATTGCGTTAAACCGGTTCCGCTTTAATCAAATAATCAACCGATAAAACCGCCATAACTGTATTTGGTGTTAATATTATTGGAAACGAGTTATGAAATGTACAGTGAATTATAGCGCGTTATAGCGTAGACGCATAATGCGTGTGTACAGTACAGTACAACATAGATTATGGAAATATAAGCTAACAATACGAAATAAATTGCGAGCTCACCAAATGGTACGTTTTATTCTATTGAAATTTATGTGAATTTTTGTTAGCGTTATGCATACCTTTTGTATACCGATTTATCTAGTAATTAATAATTAATAATTATTTATTTATAAAAAATAATTTATAAATTACTTTATGTGTTTCATTAATTATGGGTTTATATTTTTATTCGATTTAATAAATTGTAAGACTATTTTTGAATACTTATACAAGGGTCTAAAATTATAAATAAAAATTTTATTTTTGAGCATACACTGTATGAATCGTCTGTTAATTCATTAAAAATAATTATTTTAATGTCATTCAATTTTTGCAAATTTTTTATAGCATAATTTTCTCAAATAAATGGCTATAAATAGCTGAACTAATTAGTATTTTATGAAAATGAGTTTAATTAAATTGTTTTAAAAGAATTAAAACATTATGATTTTCTAAAGTTTTATTCTATAAATATCTAATGCTAAATTTAATTATTTTTTAAAAAATTTTAAAATCGTTTAATACAAAAAAGAAATGAATGAAATTCATTATTAATTCAGTGCTAAATAAGTAATAAAAATTCGTTTCTTCGACAGAATTTCTAAAAATTCTAAAAACCAAAGATAACCAAAGATTTTAAAACTATTATTAAGCTTTTTAAAGTTTAAGAAAACAATAAAATAGATAATAACCAAAAATTAACAATATTAAAGCTATGTATATGCTGTGCTAGTCTATATAAATTTATATATATATTGTGCGTTATTTATGTATAACCAGTTTACATACAGATTAGAATCGTTGGGTTATTATTGTATTAATGCGATATAATACGTATTCATATCTGCTTTAGATGTTTCAATAACTCACACTCAATATCTATTTATTAGCATAACATAACGCTTTACGCTTTATATACTGATTGCGTATTAACGTATTAACGTATTAAAGTGTTAACTATTTTTTTTAATGATTATCTTATATTTGGCTACCAATTGTCTATTGTTTTTTTAATTTTATATGATCTTTATATTTAATAATAATAATGGATATGTCGAGCAGCGATAACAATGAGGAGAACAACACATGTATAGACAGCTCAGTGTCGACGACGACTGCCACCACAACCACAACCACATCCGCAACACTGATCACTGCCACAAAATCGATAAACATTGGCAACAATAATAATAACAATAACAATAGTAACAACAATAGCAGTGCGTTATCAACATTAGTGGGAAACTGTTCAGATCTTGACCGGCAAATCGAACAGTTAAGGCGATGCGAGATAATCAAAGAATCGGAAGTGAAGGCGTTGTGCGCCAAAGCGCGAGAGATTTTAGTGGAAGAGAGTAATGTGCAGCGCGTCGACGCTCCGGTCACTGTTTGCGGTGACATTCACGGCCAGTTCTATGACTTGAAAGAGCTGTTCAAAGTGGGCGGTGATGTGCCCGACACTAACTACTTATTTATGGGCGATTTCGTGGACCGAGGCTTCTATTCAGTGGAAACGTTTCTGCTTCTTCTGGCGCTTAAAGTCCGATATCCGGACAGAATAACGTTAATACGCGGTAATCATGAGTCGCGTCAAATCACTCAAGTTTATGGCTTTTATGACGAGTGTCTTCGTAAGTATGGCTCAATTACTGTGTGGCGATATTGTACGGAGATTTTCGATTATCTCTCACTATCGGCTATAATCGATGGTAAAATCTTCTGCGTTCACGGAGGTCTGTCGCCATCTATTCAGACATTAGACCAAATTCGTGTGATCGACCGGAAGCAAGAGGTGCCACACGACGGACCCATGTGTGACCTGTTATGGTCTGATCCGGAAGATACTCAGGGTTGGGGTGTTTCGCCTCGCGGTGCAGGATATCTGTTCGGTTCGGACGTTGTGGCGCAGTTTAACGCTACCAATCACTTAGACATGATATGTCGAGCTCACCAGTTAGTTATGGAAGGATTTAAGTGGCATTTCAACGAAACGGTGCTCACTGTCTGGTCGGCACCCAATTATTGCTATCGATGCGGTAATGTGGCCGCTATTCTCGAATTAGACGAAAATTTGCGCAGAGATTTCACTATTTTCGAAGCAGCGCCGCAGGTATTCATAATTATTTATATTTAAGTCTAACAAATTTCTGGACAAATACGATGTTCGGTGTATGCTTTAAAAATGAAATTTATAATTTAGCTTATATTACGAGCAAATTTAAAATATGCATTCTTTAGTTTTGACCTGAAATCGTAGTTTTATACATAACTTCATTTTCCCTTTTTTTTCTTTAACTGACGGAATATGTTTGCCTTAGTAATAGTTAAGGCATTGAAAATCGTTAATTAACGAATCTAGTAAAATGTAATAATTTTAATTGAAAACAAGATATGGAGTCCTAATAGTCCCGAATAAATGAAATACAAACTAAGCTAATATTAAAAATATCTAACGATTTTAAAAACTTTAACGATTTTTCAATTTTTATAAATTTTCATGAAATAATTCGAAAAATGTAGTTAAAAATTTATTATTGAAGTAAGAAACTACTTAATTTCAATTATTTTTCTTTATAATGTTAGAATAAATGAAATATATAGCCTATTTTTGTTTCAGTTAATGCTAAATAATTAATTTAAAGAAAAAAAATATTTTTTTGAAAATATTAAAAATTAAATTAATGTAAAAACTTAAAATATTATGTATAATTCCATATTTTTGTAATTAAATGTAAAATTTTTCAAACGATTTTGCACCCTTTTTCTAACGATTTTCAATGCTTTAGTAATAGTATTACAGAAATGCGTGACATTTATTAATTTTTGGTTGGATTTATTTTTCAGGAAAGCCGAGGAATACCATCAAAGAAGCCACAGCCAGATTATTTTCTTTGAAATTAATGTTAAAATTAGGTTTAAATTTAAACTAATTTTAGTATTAAATATTTGACGAGAGGTGAAAAGTAGAAATTTACTCATTATAAACAAATGAAAAATCATTAAAAATTTTTACCATTTAATAATCAATCCATTTTTATATAAACTTAAAAATTAAGAAAAACATTTTTTGTGTTAAGTCGCTTAAAATACTTGCGCGCAAAACTACGGTACGCTTCCTAACATAGATAGGATTTAATAATTGTTAGCTATTTAGTCATTAATCATTGAAATTTTTTTTAAATAATCATATACACTGATAAAAAATTGGAATTTCTTCTGAATGTAACATATTATATACAATTATGTGTATTGAATGTGAATTTTTTGTACTAATTTAAGTACCAATAAATTATTGTTTTATTTTATAATCGATCGTTTATTTAATCGACAAGTCTTATTCGAATAAGTAATGGTAAGTTTTCAATGTTTTTAAAATATTAACCTTACGTATACACTAATAAATCTAACTTTGATTTATTAGCATATTATTATAAATGAAAAAATGCGAATTATAAGTATTAAGTATACATTTAATTTATTTAAATTATTATTTTAAAAAACATAATTATTTTAAATAACTATTAATTTGAATATAATTCCAGATGAAATTTTTAAAATTTAATTATATAGTTATGTAATAGTATTTCACAATAATTATTAATTAATTTTTTTATATAATTATACACATTTATATATTTTTAAAAGGGGCATACAATTACATCGTATATCCAATCTCTAAAAATTAGTTTAAAATTTGATTGTTTATCAAGAAATACAGTGGCATATACAGTATTATTATTTTGTTTAAGTATTAACAATGATTACATGATTACAGGTGTGTTTTTTGTGTTTAAGATTACGTTAATCACGTTAACATAAATCATTTAATTCACATCACAATGATTTTTCCATTTGAGAAAATTAAAATATATCTATTTTTTGTTTTAAATTTTAAAATTTTATATTTATAATATGTATTACTGCCCAAAAATATATATTATTATCACATAATTTTTAATGCTTTTAACATATATTTAGACAATAAATTCTGCCAAAAAAAGTATTAATCGATTTAATGCGATAAATGCTTCAATGCCTAAATTCATTATATAATTCATTAATTAAATAATACATCACATACATTCGATTTATAGTAAAGAGATTGGATTAAAACTGATTTAAAATATGATAAAATACAGTACTTGTAAATAATTTTCATACGCAAATATTTAATAATTCAATTTTACATATTACTATACCGTTTTAATCCAGTTTTTTAGTGCATTGCAACGATACTTGAAAAAGTGTTCACTAATAAGTTTACCTTAATATATGTTAAAAAGTATATGAAAACTGATCCCATTTGAAACCGAATCCACGTTTTTAAGATCGGTTTAATAAAAATGCGGTTATAAATTGGGCAAAAAAAACTAATCTCATGATTTTTTAATTTATGCGATAAACTTTAAAATAAAATATTGTCTTACATTCGATGAAATATAGGCCACAGGCATAAATAAAGTAATTATAATATTTAAACCGATTTCGAATAAAAGCACCATTAAGATCATTATCGGAATAATTGTTACCATTTTGGCAAAATAAGGTTACATTATACAATTTAACGCCAGATATCACATGGTATCGAAATGGTTAATGAGTAAAAAATAATTAAGTCAAATATTATGGTAAACAAATACGTAAAAAAATAACATTATTGAAAAATGTTTGATGCAAAACAAAAAGGTTAACTTAAACTTCGATGAATTTGAAAATTTTATCGATGGATCAAACCATAAATCGTGATTAAAAGTAAATAAAATAAAAACAATAATAACTTGAAAATATAGTAAACTGTACCCCTTTTCAACTATAGTTACATTTCAATAAATTGGCAAAACGGTATTCTCTGCGTCTAATCGTCCATTAAAATTGATTTATTTAATAAAATGGTTGGAACTATTCATGTTATATCCTAATAGTGTCGCCGTTAATGGTTTAGTGACGCTTTGCCTATTGTATGTCTACTTTTTGTTTAAAGAGCACAGTTTCTTCGAACACGAGTTCCTTTAAACGCTCTTTAGGCAAGTCATCCAATTCCATCTCGAACTTAAACGGTTCCTCAGCCACAGGTTCGTCTTGCGGGTCGTAGTACTGCTCGAGGTATGGATGCGCTAACGCCTCTTCCACTGTAATTCTTTTATGCGGATTAAACGTAAGCATTTTGTCGAGTAAATCAAGTGCTTTCACATCCGCGTCCGCGTATAGCCTCGTCCACGGAATTTTCGGCTTAATCGGCAACGATTGCAGGTAAGAGCGAGCCTTTTCGTTAATAATACAATTGAGATCCTCTTGCGATGGAGAACCTAATATACCTAATATGTGGTTCAATTGATCCAAATAGTGTTTTCCGGGAAATATGGGACGATTTGAGATCATTTCGGCGAGTATGCAACCGACAGACCAAATGTCGATCGATTTCGTATAGCCTTTACTATTAAGCATAATCTCTGGCGCGCGATACCATCTCGTGGCCACGTATTCGGTGAGGAAACCCGTGTGATCGTGATCGGGATCCGCCACTCGAGCCAAACCGAAATCGCAGATTTTCAAGTCGCACGTCGTGTTAAGTAATAGATTGCTTGGCTTGAGATCGCGATGCAACACATTAGCCGAGTGTATGTATTTGAGACCACGAAGTATTTGATAGAGAAAGTAACAGATGTGATCATTGCTCAACTTCTGTGTCTTAAGCAGTTTATACAAATCGGTTTCCATCAGGCATTGAACAATGTATACGTCTTTCATTTGGTCGATTGTCTGCGCGCGTATTATGTCTCGAATGTCGATTATGTTCTCGTGTTTGAATCGCGTCAAGATTTTGATCTCTCGCAGCGTTCTTTGGCAATACGTCTGATGTTCGAATGGAGAGATCTTTTTAATGGCAACTTTCTGTTTGGTGAGGTTGTCGTACGCAGCGCTGCAAACCAATCCAATTAACCGTTACTTATAGTTATCCAATTTATAGTAATAATGAATGAATGAACAGATACTTACACAACCATACCATAAGCTCCTTCTCCGATATACGATAGATTGGCATAACGCGGTCCGACTTCGAACATCTGTCCTCTGACGCACTCAACCATAGCTAAACACTACTAAATGCTGTCAACACAGCAATTCAATTGCGAATCCGTTCGACTGTCAACGCAAATACCACACTATCTGTCTTGAAGATCATATAACGGTTGCAAATGATTTTGCAACGGGTTTTGCGATTCGATTTCGGTGTACAATATAATGGCAATAACAGACAAAATGCAATATTATTGGCAATAAATGCAATTTCAATTTCAATTCGCGTTGTTGTGCGTCTCAGTTACGATAAACTGCGATAAACACTGCGATAACGAATACCTTTTTATTCGCTGATAACGCGAAAAAACTGCAATATATTATAAGTGTTTGCTGCGATAAATATTTGATGATTAAAAATCGCTATTTAGTTCGTGTGGTTCGTCAGCAGCGATGATGGCTTATGAGCGCTCTATCGATCTGTTTAGCGTAACCAATGCTTTCAATGCCTCAATAGTGTAATAGTTGCTCCCATAACTCCAAACCAAACTCTCCCCAAACAGAGCACTCTATGTATCGCTTGTTCTACAGTATAACGAATACGCCTTTTTAATGATTTTTTTGTTAACCCTAACCAAACGTAAAGCACGGATTTTTACCTATAGATATATAGATACGTGATAATAGTGAGCGAATGATGTTATTTTAATGTATTTGTTGTGAAACTTATTTCAAATATTAGTTTGTAAACAATTTTATTGACTAATATCTATAAAATGCTAAATATTTGAAGATTTTGTAAACATAATATATTTTTGATTTTTTTGAATCAATAAAATACAAATAATAGATCTCTCGATATTTTTTGAGATTTAAATTATATGTTACCTAAAACTTAACTAGTATTATCTTTAAGAGGCCTTCAAATTAATTTTTCATAACTTAAACATAAAATTTCATAAATTTGTTAAATTTATTCAGAAATAAAATGTATAGCTTTTGATATAATAATCTCAAATTTAAACTTATTTTCAATTTAATTACTAACGCATAAAAATAAATGTAAATTTTCAAAATCCTAAATATTATTTTATTCTTATAAAACATTCCGTGTATTAGTTAGACTAACAACACTTGCCGTAAACTTCAATAATGTTCATAAATGACGTGCTATTAGTAATACGGAATGGTATTTACGTGAGTATACCTTATATGTGTATATTATATGTTATAACACGTGCATACGGTTTGAATGTACAAACGTATATTTTCGGGAATACAACCGTCCGGTAGTTTGCATTTGGGCAACTATTTCGGTGCTATTCGTCAATGGATTCGATACCAGAATCAGTGCGAAACAGATAACTCGCAATGTATATATTCAATCGTTGACTTGCATTCAATGACTACATTGCCCGACAAACCAACATTAAGCGCCAATATTAAGCTAATGTGTGCGTCACTGATCGGCGCAGGAATCGATCCAAACAAGTGTGTACTGTTCAGGCAATCTTCAGTGCCATTTCACGGACAGTTGTGCTGGATTTTGGGCACGCTTTCCACTGTTCACGAACTCCAAAGATTTCCGCAGTTTAGAGTATTTTTTGTTATTTGTTTCCATATAACTATTGTTTACTATTTCTGGTTTTTCTCGTTTTCCAAATCAATAAAACTAATTTGCGTTTAAAAATATAAATTTAAAGTTTGGCCACAAAATATGAAACGTTAGCTTCGAATGTTTAATCTTTTCCTTAAAATTAGTTATATTAGGATAAGAATTTAAAATATTTGCTTAATTTATTATCTTTTATTTATTTTTATCTGCAACGCATCTTAAAAATTTTAACTTACGTGTTAAAACTTATTTTAGTATACAATTTTATAAAAATTTACGTTAACAAGCGATAGCATTCGTTTCAGTTAATCCTTTAGCGTTATATATAGCAATAATAAAATAGTTTTGCCCCAAAATTCCTGAAACGCTAAATTATTCAATTAAATGTGTGCGCATTGGAAAACAAAAAACAAGTAAAATATTATTCTGTTTATTTACCCTTTGAAACAGAAAACAGAATTAATTTCATGCGTGGGAAACATTAGGGAAGTGAATATTAAAATAGCTATTATTTTTATAGGTTTTTTTCAAAAAGATTTGTTTTTAATTTGATGAAAGATTTTTTTAAGCAAACAAAAGCTCTAACCGTCTGTTCTTGTATTAGGAAAAGGCAGAAAAAGACGGTTTTACGCGTTTGGGTTTATTGATTTACCCCGTACTACAAGTAGCGGATATACTACTATATAAAGCGAATTATGTGCCCGTCGGTGACGACCAATTGCCTCATTTGAATTTCGCTAAACATATATGTGGTAAATTTAACAATAGATACGGTGATTTGTTTCCATTGCCCGAATCTATCAGTATAACCAGTGGTAGTGATTTTTCTGGTCGAATTAGAAGTTTGCGTTATCCCGAGAAAAAAATGTCGAAATCCGATCCCGATATAAGGGGTAAAATAGAAGTAACGGACAGCGCGGACGAGATTTTTTCGAAAATAAAAAGAGCTGTCACCGATTTTACGTCTGAAGTGAGTTTTGACTTAAACGCGAGACCGGGTGTCAGTAATTTAGTGATGATTTATTCATTGGTCACCGGATTAACGCCTCAACAAGTTTGCGAACAAAGTGTTTCGCTAAATACTGGACAGTTTAAGCTAATATTAGCCGATTTACTCATCGAATATCTCAGACCCATTCGCGAAGAAATTGAGCGATTAATGTGCGATGAAAAGTATTTAAGTGATGTTTTGATTAATAGTGAAAATAAAGCTCTAGAGATTGCGGAGAAAACTATGAAAGAAGTGTATGACGCGGTGGGTCTTAGGTTTTGAATGATTATTAGATTCTGTTATTTATAAATAAATTGTGTTTACAAATTTAATATATTTATAGTTTTATACTTAATAACAATAATAAATAATTATGTTAATGAATTTTAATTAAACTTGATGTGTGTTTAAAATTGTTTTATTTAGTTTTATTTATTCTTAATGCAATGGAAAATTTTCAAAATTAATACAATTTTAAAAAATTCATCGGTTTTGAAGGTAAAATTTTTGATTTTTCCATCTGAACATTCAAAATTTTCGTATTTAAGCAAAAATTTTAACAGCAAAAAAATATGTAAAAAGTTTTATCAAACAGTTTTCAAACGTACTGATCTTAAAAATATTTATTTAATAATATTCTTACTTGAGATTAATTTGATGGCAGTTGAAACTTAAAGTTTGCAAAATCAGACAACTGTTTCGAAAAACTTACTCTTAGTCATTATTATTCGTATTTTTTATTTTATTTTATTATATCTAATAGCTATTTTGTAATATAATACGAATAAAATAGTTGTTACTATGTTCTCACACTGAAAGTATTTGTTTATTTATGTAAAGTTTTTAATTTCAAGTTAACCATCTATTCTAATACGTAATAATATGAAAAGTTTTAAACTCGCAAACATCTCATTTACTCGTTAGTATTGAGACTTGAATAATGACTAAAACAGAGTTAGTCGAAACTATTGTCTGTTTTTGCAAACTGTAATTTTCAACTGCTATCTTATTCTCAAGTAAGAATATTATTAAATAAAAAACAATATTCACAATTGCTTTAGAGCTCGAATATGCATTTTTGGCATAATTTAATAATTACCGTTTATACTAAATTAATTGATTCGATGTATAATTAACCTATAATTAAATATAACATTTAAAAATACTATTTATTTAAATTGTATTAATTTATTTCGATATACAAATGCGTAAAAATAGAGTGCCTAATCGTGAGTTATTAAAAGAATCTTACATAACCATAGATCCTTATAATTAAATAATTTTAATTAATAAACGCATTTATATTTCGCTTGACATCCAATAGCAAATAAAAATGAATTCCGTTATCAATGATCCGTGTTATACAGTATATTGTATGATAACATGCGAGTTGTTTTCGTTTCACAATCGTTTTTTATCTGCCTATTATTAAGCTATCAAAATATTTTCTACATATTTCTTTGTTTTATTGGAATTTTCGCATTTCGAATCCTGACAACCATTTTTCACAAACATTTTAATCAAGTTTTGTCAATAATTTAATCGTAATTCATTTCGTTATCTTATTCGAAGCATTCGTCAAAACATCAAACAGAAAACTTTTCATTAACAATGTTAAAACAAACTTCTATACTGCCATAAAACATGGAAAGTGTTTTTAATTATAATGTAAACAATTGTAACTTTTCGATTCTTAATCAACTTAAGCCTAAGTTTAAGCAACAAATCAAATTTGTGTCCATATTCGGCGAAAATGGAGATAAAGTGATTGTTACCACAAGAGATGACAATATTTTTGCGTTTGGAGATAATCAAGACGGAAGTCTAGGCTTAGGAAGCGTGAGTTGGGCTCACGAACCCATCAAAGTAGACGCGCTCTGCCATAAAGATGTGATTAATATTGCGTGCGGTACTAATCACGTTCTGGCTCTCACTAAAAGCGGTGAAGTTTATTCCTGGGGTGTGAACACATGGGGACAATTGGGAAATAGAACCACTATAGATAGCATTGAACCGAAATTAATCGGCGATTTTAGCGGGAAAATTATTAGCGAAGTTTGCTGCGGCGCTAACCACTCATTAGCCATAACTGATTTGGGAAAACTGTACGCTTGGGGTCGTAATGATTTCGGGCAAATAGGAAATGCTAATTATAATAATCAATTGGCACCTGTTTTAGTTAACGCGCTCTATAACCAAAAAATCGTAGGAATTTCGTGCGGATTCAGGTATTCAATGGCTCTCACAGATAATGGCGAGGTTTACGGATTCGGGTATAATAGAGAAGGACAGTTAGGTGTTGGTTCGCAAAGTAATCAAAGCACACCAATAATGGTTCGATTGACACCAAACATTAATCCCGGTTCGATATCGATTAAAAAAATTGCTTGCGGTTTGGGTCACAGTATGCTATTGTCCACTGAAGGGGATATATACGCGTTCGGCTTTAATGGTTTTGGCCAAATAGGCAATGGACATAAGAACGATCAAAGAACACCAATTAAAATCAATAATAATTTAATAGCGAAATTCGTAGATATCGGATCAGAGTTTACCAGCAATATCTCAGTGGCAATGTCTCAGAACGGTTACTGTTATGTATGGGGCGAATGTGATTGCGGTGACGTCACTGCGCCTAAACAAACACCGGTTAAGTCAATGCACGAAGTTTTTGCACTTTACAGCAGACGGAGAGTAACGCATAAACCAATTTTTTTCGATGATAAAGACAGTTCCAAACAAAATCGCATATTCAAGTGTTTGGATAAAGCATTTAATGAGGAAAAGCATAGCGATATTGCGTTCAAAATCGGAGATAAAATGATTTACGCTCAGAAATGGTTTCTAATGCTAAATTGTCAACACTTCGAAAAAATGTTTTCGAATAAGTGGTGCGAAAGCGAGTCAAAAGAGTTTAAAATTACCGAACATTCTTACGAAGTTTATTACGCATTTCTTAAATATCTGTACACCGATTCGGTAGACATTAGTCCGGAGTTTGCGATCGAACTGTTAGAGTTAGCCAATTGTTATCTCGAAGAAGATCTAAAGCAATCGTGCGTTGAGATCATCAAAAATGGCATTTCTATCGACAATGTATGCACTCTTTATTCAGCGGCCATCAAATATAACAGTAAGGATTTGGAGACATTTTGCTTTAAATTCGCGTTAAATTCACTCAATGACGTGATTCTGTCCGACGCTTTTCTCCAAATGGATAACTCTGTCAAAAAGTTCATACAAGAGGCTGCGAGATTAAAAAAGTTTTCCTAACAATGCAAGAATCTTAAGAATTAATGATTATTGTTATATCCGAAAAATTTTATTTATTTTTTAATAAAATAAAATACATTATATCTGCTTTCAATTTAGAAAACATTTTTTGTTCGTTAACTGATTTGGAAACGAAAACTTGACTCTCAATGCAGGAATAGTGAAATAGCATTTCACGCTATCGTCATTGAGAGCTCCAAAATAATTACGAGTAAACTTCTGAATGATAAATCTAAGCCTTGGATCTATTTTCGATCTAAATTCTTACTTAATCGTTCGTCACAACAGTAGCGTACATTCGTCTAAGTTTTTCAATGCTTAAATTATAAATAGACTAATTATCTTATAGCTTCTATATTAAGTCAAAATTTTATATAGTTTAGACACTGTATAGTCTTTTGATTGTCAGTCAGTTTACGCGTTGGATGCTAACAAAATATACAAACATTAGTGCAAATTTTCAATTTTTAAAATAGAAAAGGCATTCATTATTTATTATTTTAAAGCAAAAAAGTGTGGCGACTTTTTAGTAATAAAACTAATCGATTACTTCGCTATTTTTATCCATTACTCTTATAATTAAATCTAGAGTTCAATCATATCAAATGTTTTTGAAAGCGAGTGGGATATAAGGTATGCATAACTTAATACATTCTTCATTACATAAAACTTACATCAAGCAAAAAATGCAGAAATTGAATGTATAAAAATTTTATTCAAATTATGTTTACTTTGTTTTATTGATGCAAAATGTGTATTCAAAGAGTTTATAGAAAACGCATTAGAAGTTGAAAATAAAATACTTGAAACTATTTAAAACAAACAAAAACTTCACAACAAAGATTGTTGACCCATACGCCCATACAAACACAAAATAACAATAAAAAACTACGATTAATCAACTATTTTCATAATTTTTAATAGCATTTTATAACATTCCTCGCGGCAAACAAAAATAATAAATTTAAAATCACTCTTTAATGCACTTAAACTTATAAATATAAAAGCTATCCAATGATTATGCATAGCATTTAAATAAATTAAAAATAAAAGCAAAACAAACTATTAACGAGTTTAAGCAACTTTGAAAGTCGAGTCTTGTTTTGCGATGCTTTATCGTTATTAGAGGGAAAAAATGAAACTAAAATGTGCATTAATGAAAGTTTTGATATAAAGGTTAAACGATTCCATCATTCGATGAATCAGTTACTCGTTTTTTCTTGTTCCTGCTTCTCAGTGAATGCCCCTTTCTCTCTCTATCTCTATCTCTAACTCTCTTTCCTAAAGTTTTGTTAGTTCTTTACGTATGCACACTACAGTACGCTTAAGAGTTTTCTAAATTAAGACTTCCTGTGACTTCTCTTTCAGTGATTTATACAAGTTATACTATTTTTAATGATTTTTCTGGTTTACTGCCAAACAAATCCTCGCATTCACTGACTCATTACGTTTTTCGTTATATACTATTCTACACCTTTTCTTACGTAAATCAATGCTGCAGTAGTACGTAGTGATGAGCCAAACACTCACTCACTCTCTCATATGATTTCAAACAAAAATAATTCATTTAGTAAAGTGAAGTCATTAAGACAATTATTTTTTCCCTAAAAAACTCATTCGACAAAATACTATTGCTTAATACAGTTTAAGCGATTATTATTCGTCGTTTGAAAGTTCGTGTATGTTTGTGTGAATTTTAATTAACCAGTAATTATTACTGAACAGTAGTTCACTACTACTTAAGTTAGTGCTGTGGTTTGCGAAAAAAAATATTTATTGCTAATAAACTCATTTCCCACCAAAAACTTTTGAAAACTTTTTTTGCGGTTGAGTTAAAGTTGTCAAAAGATTGACATATTCGGTGATTCAAGTTTTAATTAATTAAAAATAAAATGGTTAATCTCTCTAATTGGCCGGTTTTGCGTAAATTAAATCCACAATTTGTATCCAGCATTAAATTTGTGAGCATATTTGGAGAGAACGGCAATGAAGTAATCATTGTAACAAAAGATGATAAAGTTTTCGCGTTTGGAGACAACCGGTACGGATGTCTTGGTTTGGGTATCGACACTTCAATCATCGAACTAACACTCGTGGAAGAGCTGTGCGATAAACAAATCACAAATATTTCATATGGTTATGATTTTGTGATCGCTTGGACGAAAAATAATACAATATACTCGTGGGGTAACAACATATGGGGACAGTTGGGCACTGTATCCGCAATTAACAGCTATAAACCAAATCTAATCAGCGAATTAGTTGGATCCATAATTAATGACATTTGTTGTGGTGGTAATCATTCGCTGGCACTCACGGAATCCGGTGAAGTGTATTCTTGGGGTTTAAACAATTGCGGACAAATTGGAAATGGAAATTTTAATAATCAATTAACACCTATTAAATTAAATGGATTTAATGGTGAAAAAGTGATGGCAATCTCTTGCGGTGGCTTTAACTCTTTGGCGCTTACATCTATTGGACACGTGTTCAGCTGGGGATTTAACGGTAACGGAGAGTTAGGCATCGGTAACAACATTAACCAAAACGTTCCCGTAAGGATTAACGTAGAAAATGGTTTAGCGATTAAGAAAATCGCGTGTGGTTTGGGTCATAGTTTATTGTTGTCAGCCGACGATGATGTGTACTGTTTTGGCTATAATAAGTTCGGGCAAATCGGAAACGGAAATAACGCGAATCAGAATGTTCCGGTAAAAATCGTAGCGCTAAATCGTTTTACAGATGTCGTGTCTGAGCTGAGAAGCAATATATCGATAGCGATGTCGCAAAACGGTTTCTGCTTTGTTTGGGGTGAATGTAACGAAGAAGTGTTAACGACTCCAAAAGAGACACCATTTACGTCACGAGAGGATATTTTCGCTGTTTTTTCGAAGCGAAAAATAACTCCAAAACCAATAATTTTTGACACAACTCCAGCACCGAATCGTATCATTGAAAACCTTAGCAATGCATTCAATGATCCGAAATACAGTGACATCATCTTTAACGTCGATAATAACTACATATACGCACATAAACTGATATTGAAGATATGCTGCAGACATTTCGACACAATGCTGTCGAAAAGATGGTCCGAATACGAGACTAATG
Organism: Phthiracarus crinitus; assembly: GCA_034698025.1. Lineage (NCBI taxonomy): Eukaryota > Metazoa > Arthropoda > Arachnida > Sarcoptiformes > Phthiracaridae > Phthiracarus > Phthiracarus crinitus. The sequence continues at coordinate 47,908 of JAQGAW010000042.1, forward strand.
AAATCAAAATCACTCAATATTCATATCCAGTGTACTTCGCATTCCTTAAGTACATTTATACCGATTCAGTGGACATTAAACTCGAGGAAGTGATTGATTTGCTTGATCTCGCGAACTCTTATTTAGAGGAAGAACTTAAGCATAAATGTGTTAAAATAATTAAAACTGGTATTACTGTTGAGAACGTATGCGTATTATTTTCGGCTGCAATTAAATATAATCTGCAAGAGTTGGAAAACTTTTGTTTCGATTACGCGCTCAATAAGTTCAACGATATCTGCAAAACCGAAGGCTTTCACCACATGGATGACAATTCTTGCAAGAAATTAATTATGAGAGCTGCGTCTAATATGGCTTTTAAATAAGTTTTATGTAACGTTATTTAGTCCGTGTCTTCAACTTTAAATAAATACGGAGTACAGTATAAGCTATGAAATTTCAAGCTGTGGCTAATCATAGAAATTATTTCTATTTTGCATATTTAAAGCACACACACTATCTTTTGAAATGTATTTTATTTATTTATTTATATATTTATTTATACGATTCACCTTTCGATAGAATAAGTTTATTTATTTCGATTTGACGAAAGTTTTTGAAAATAAATTTACTGGAATGTGCTATTTATGCAAACATTTACGATAAGTTTACTCGGATTCCGAAAAGTGGTTTCTATTGAATTAGCGAACTCTAAACTCGTTTCGGTTTGGATGAACTTTATTCAATAAACGACAATATGAAAGTCGTTTGAATGAGATCATCTTAGCACTAACCTTACATAACTTCAAAATGAAATTATATGATATTTAATTATTGCAACATTGAACAACGCGATACAATAAATTAATTTTTTCTATTCAAATATTACTAATTTACAAAATCCCGGTAATATTACGCAACTTTCCTATATTTTCACTTTAAAATCATTAACTAATAAGCATTTAGTCTAGTTTTAAAAGGGATTTTAATATTTAAAATTTTATTAATTTATAATTTAATTTAATTATAACAAGGGTTTTCAATAATTTCAATTCTAATTTATTTTTATTGGTTATATATTTTTAAACTTATAAACTTATTAGTAATTTGTACACAATTTAAAATAAAATATTATATACAATTAAATAATGAGTTGCTTTATGTGAATTAGTTTACACAAATATTAAACAAAAATTATCAATTGATAAATAAAAATCCAAAAATATTCTCATGTTTTTCTTTATCTCCATTATTCTGAACCTTGATATCCTTTTATCAGTTTCACTGAACACACATGTGATATAAGCTGAATTGATTAACGCTAAAAAATTAAAGTACAAAAATTAAAGTGATTCCAGCATTAGTTTAATAACAATTAAAAGAGAAATCTATAGATTAATTATTCTAACTATTCATAAATCACTTTAATTAACTTGAATAGTATATATGATCTGACGAAATGGCGAATATCACAAACTGGATTGTGTTGCATAAATTAAAGGCTAAGTTTGTAACGAGCATAAAGTTTGTGTGCATATTTGGTGAAACGGGAAATGAAGTACTAATAGTTACAAAAGACGATAATGTGTTCGCGTTCGGTAGTAATAAAAATGGTTGTCTAGGTTTGGGACACGACTCTCTACAACAAGAGCCAACTAAAGTTACGGAGTTGTGTAACAAACAAATAGTTAATATCGCTTACGGTTACAGTCACGTCATAGCTATCACTAAAAACGGTGATATTTATTCGTGGGGTTATAATGATTTCGGTCAACTCGGAAATGGGACCACAATTAACAGCAACAAACCAAAAGTGATTAATGATATGATAGGAAAGCGCGTCACTGACATAATGTGTGGCACATATCACTCTCTAGTGTTAACGCATACCGGAGAAGTGTTTTCGTGGGGACATAATAATTGCGGTCAAATAGGCAATGGTAACACTAATAACCAATTAACACCAATTAAACTCACTTTTGGAAGTTTTGACGAAAATATTGACGATAAGGTCGTAGCCGTTTCTTGTGGCTATTACTTCTCGATGGCTATAACCGAAAGCGGTCACGTGTATGGTTGGGGTTATAACGCCAATGGAGAGTTAGGAGTGGGAAATCTCAATAATCAATACATACCAACATTAATATTAAATTTCAGCTCCAATAGCGTAGTAATTAAAAAGATTATGTGCGGTTCAAACCATAGCCTATTCTTATCCACAGACGGAGATATTTACGCTTCCGGTTATAATAATTACGGTTCACTCGGCAATGGAAACAACAGCAACCAGAATACGCCGATTAAGATAAACCATACAAACAAATTCATTGACATCGCTTCGCAATTCTGGAGTAACGTTTCGGTGGCACTGTCTCAGTACGGCTACTGCTTTGTTTGGGGCGAATGTATTACCGAAGTGATGACTGTTCCACGAGAAACACCGTTTAAGTCATTTCACGATATTTTTGCTATTTATTCGAAGCGTAAGATAACTTACAGACCGATATATTTCGATGAAAAATCGTCGGTTAACAGAATATCGCACACAATATCTAGTTTATTGAATGACTCGAAGTTTAGCGATTTCAAGTTCAAAGTGGAAAACAAGTACATATACGTTCATAAACTGATACTTAAGGCTCGATGCGAACACTTTCAGACCATGTTATCTGAGAAATGGACTGATAATGAAGCACAAGAAACAGAGATCAATCAGTACTCGTATTCTGTGTTCTACTCGTTTCTTAAATATATTTATACTGATATTGTGGACATTAGACTAGAAGAAGCGATGGATTTATTAGATTTGGCCAATTCTTACTTCGAAGAGGATCTCAAACAGAAATGCGCAGAAATTATCAAAAACGATATCTCAATTGAGAACGTATGTATCATATACTCAGCTGCGGTTAAATATAATTTAAAGGAATTGGAGAACAATTGTTTCCAGTTTTCGCTAAACAAACTGAACGACATCTGTAGAACTGAAGCATTTCGTCAAATGGATGACATGGCGTGTAAAAGTTTTATAATCAGAGCCGCAGATAATCAAGCGTTTAAGGTTTAGTTTTAAGATATTTTGACAATTAAAGTATAATGTTATAAACAATATCGGAATGAATAAATAAAAATCTTTTAAAATTATTAGAATCTGATTGAATAAAGTTTTTAACGAATATTTTAAAATTTTAATAAACTTAATATTAAAAGCAAAGTTCGCTTAATTTAAGGGCAAAATATAATTTCGTAACCAGAAGTAGGATTTCCGTGACAGGTATATGTACTGGAAGTGTCATCATAAGCGTAACTGTAAGCGTCAGGACACGGACCTTTAAAGATAGCGGCATAGTTTGTCTTCCACGTCGAACTTTGACACGTGGCAGGAGTGTTGTGCGCACCTCTACAACAGTACTCATCGGTATTGAACGCCTCGCACGCGCTCTTACACGCAACCGTTGCGCCATCAGAGTTATGCACCGCTAATTCTGACGGACATTTAGCATTCAGGTCAGCGTTACAACCGGCTGTACCGCAATCGTATTTTCCGCTTCCGCTTTTTTTGGTCGTTCCAGAAATAGGTATGATCTGCAGCGGTAGGTTATAGCCGTCTACTAAACTGACGTCGTAAAAGTCTTGACTGCCTGAGCCGTCAAAAGTAAATTCAGCGAGTGATACGGGCGGTACACCACCAGCACCGTTACACGCGATTTTGTTTCCTGTTTTTAGTTTATGAAAAAAAATCAAAATTTAAATAAATAAAATTCAAGTAAATAAATAAGTTTAAGGATTCAGTTATAAGATATTTTTTACCGCAATCACCGGTCACGCAATGACCAGCAGAATCGCATTGAGTTCGACCCCATATTCTTCCTGCCCAACCATTCGCCACAGTAATCGATTTTGTAGCCATTGAAGCCAATGAAAATCCGCCATTCTCTGGATTACCCTTATTAGGGTTTCCTAGCAATCCGGGCCACACTGTAAATGGGCAGTGGTTATATAAGCGGAATTCATGCGCCAACGATATATTAATAACTAGTAAGACTAATGAAAAACTTAAAATAATATTCATATTGATTTTGATTTATTAAGAATTACAAAAATTTGTCAATTTTTTCTTAATTAAACGATCACGTAAAGAGTTTTTCGCGTTTAAATAAAGCTTTGTTATCGCAGATTTTTTAATTTAAGGTTATATGAATACGTGTGAAATCTCGATAGTTTTACAAAATAATGTTTCATAACTTTTGTTCACTTTTACTCATTTACAAAATTTAAACTTAAATTTTTGGAATTTAAAAATTAATTAAATTTTTTATTGTTCTTTTGTTACTGAACTAATGTAAAATTTTATTTTAAATTAATTTTCGTTTTTCGAATAAAAAACTTAAAAAATCAAAACAATTAAAGTTTCAAAGTATTAATTAACGTTAATTTACTGTATACTATTAACAATACCTTATTATTTTCAAATAAGTCTGTATTTTTTGACATCTGTTTAGTTTGGAAATAATTCGAAAAGCGTAAGCAAAACTTGATGAGAATACGGTAGTTTTAATCTGTTATTTTCGCTTTTGAATGGAATAAATATTCGTCAATCGAATATCAAATAAAAGCTATTATTGATAATAAGTTGAAAAATGATTTTTTACAAACGACTCAATTTAAGGAAAATGAATTCAATTGAAATCAATTAATTTTTTCTAATAATAATTAACGGATACTTTTTATTGAAAACAAATTTTAACTTTTAATTAGTTTATTAAGTTCATGTTAACTGAATTAATCCATTTTTAGGTTTTGAACCATATATTATTAAGCAGTTATTAATGATCACTAAAAAATATATGTCTAATATGTTTATATGTCTAATGGCAAATATAAACATTTATACATATTATTCATAATAGAAATTTTAATAAAATATTAGAAAAACATTTAATATAATATAAAGCAAAATGTTTTATAATCCAATTAATTACATAATTTAAAAAATATAGAAATGTTTGTCGTATGATAAAAGGTTAACGGTTAACATTTAACCTTAACTTATAAAGTTAAACGTTAAAACCGTAGATAAGATTACTAGAATATTTCAGCTTAAGTCCAAATTTCAATGCATAGATGTTTAGTTTATTTAGTTTTGACCTAAACTTTGTATTAAAAACATATAATAATTGCGATAAATAGAAACAAATTAAATAAATTAATAAAAATGTCAAATCAAATACCAATAATAGACATCAATGAGTTAATTAAAGACACAGAACTTAAGGATGAAGTTTGTCAACAGATTAATAA
>JAQGAW010000043.1:0-52761 GCA_034698025.1 Phthiracarus crinitus
GACTGAGCTTTTACCCCACCCCTCGTGGTGCTTGAGCTTTTGCCCCATGTGGGGTAAAATGTCAGGTAATACGGTAATATGCGATTAAACAATGATTTAAGCTTATCGTCAAACATTCAAATGAACTAAATTACAGTATATTGAAACATCTAAAATCATTTTGATTTTTTAACCATAAGGTTTTGCATTTTTAAAATTAATATCTAAGATATATACTAACCTTATCTATTTAACAGTTAATTATATTATATTTTTCAGAATTGGAATTATAATTTTTTTACTAATTTTTAAACAAAAGTAAAATAAGTCGATAATAATTATTATTTTATTTATGAATTTATTAAATACAATATATTTATAATTATTTGCAAAAAGGAGTTAAATATAGATTTATTTGAAAATTAGAACAAACATAAGATTTTACATTAATAGTTTTGGGTTTATTTTTTCAAACATCAAATGTATTTCAATTTGTTTTGAATTTTAAAGAATTTAAAGCTTTAATTTTTGCTTTGATAATGCAATTTAAATCAATTAATACCGTTTACATAAATATTTTGAGAAAAGATTGACATTATATAAAATTGCGAGAATCATTAAAACATTAAAATGTTTCGAAATTTGTCAATAAAGTAACATATTTTGGTTTCAAGTCATAATCATTGAGATGATTGTGTTTATACAATATATGTGACAATAAACATGTTGCCAAAGTCAATCAAATCACTATTTTGGTTGTGATATACTGACACAAATATTATTAAGTTATATAATATATATTTATATATATATATATATATATATATTTACAAAGTAAGTCAAATCGTGACCAAATTTAAAACATTTTACTCAATGATTTTATACGGGAAGACTAGGGAATATATAGTTATCCAGAGCTCGACTTTGTCATAATTATAAATATTAACAGATGCATTAGCAGTCAAACCTCAGATTTATTTCTCAAACGTGATTTCTGATCGTGATTTAACAGTTTATTTAGTTAATCCTAATTTAAAATAATTTGATAATGTAAATTAATATAAATTTTCTGCACGCTATGGGTCTTTGTTTACCTATTATATTAAGTAATTATTTAGTACAAAGGGGTTGAACTCGTTTAGAATTAAATTTGTTTATTTCATATTTTTAACGCAATGTTGATAAATAATACAGTGTTTATAAGAATTACATTATTAATTTTTACAAATTTAAGATTTAAATAAGACATTTTAAATTATAAATTAGAGAATATATTCCCTAGTTTTAAATTCTGTAAGTTTAGATTGATTAAGTTAAACTAAACTTAATTATTTTTGATTATATTAAAATATTCGACAATTAACACGATATTTGTATTTTGAGTTAAAAACGTTAAGAAGAAAATGAAGTTCATCTCAAACCCCTTCACACCAAACTTTTAATATAATTTAAGTTAATTATTTTGGAAAAATGAGCGAAACATCAAAATACAGTTTATGCGCACAAATCATCGCAATTTCAATTTCTTTTGCTACTGTTGTTATAACTTATTTGATTTTATAAATTAATATCCTGTTTCTATTTTAAGTTTAGGGTACCTTATTATATTCAAGGCACTTGATTGCGTCAAACGTCTAGTGATAGAAAGGCATAATAATAATATTTCTGTTATGGTTTTATAAGGATGCCCTCAATTGAACATTTAAGACAATTCAGGAAGTTTTAATAAGGTAAGCGTAAGCCTAACTGACTGTCGAGTAGTGTTAACAATCAGCAAAAAAATCTCAAACAAGTGATTTGACGGGAAATAGCGATTCTTATTCTCATTCTATGCTGTCTCGTATTTGAAATGTTATGCTTGACTGTATTATCCTATTTTCGCAAATTCAAATGTATTTCTTAAAATCATTAGCTTTATTAATGAACTCTAAGCACATATAATTATTTAATGAATGTGCGCATCAAACGTATTCTGATTTTTCATAGATTATAATTATTTACTATTTTTTTATAAATAAAACTTTTAATGCTTAATTTTTGCTCATTTTATATAATAAAACATTATTTTGCGGCTTAAAATCTAAATAATCACTAAAACTTTTAATCATATCATATTTTTTGTTACGTTTTAAAAAATACAACAATTGTTTGTGATTTTGTCAATTGTGTGTCATTATTATAAATAGACGAATTAATCTACAGTTTCAGACATTTTTTTCTCGCACTAAAAAACAGACAATAATTTTTTTCACTTTTTTATCACAATATGATTGTTAATCTAAAAGTTTGATATGATTTTTATTATATATATCACATATGCAAATGTGTGATGATATCGCTAGAAATAAAAAACAATATAAAATGTTTTTTAAAAGTGAGGTTTATATATATTAGTCGATAAGATAAAAACTTAAATGTCATGATTTTAAATTCTGTCAAAGTTTTATTTTCGTGGAATTCGTGTCTCTCTAAAGCGCAAATGCCTTTTTTTTAAACAATTGTCTTTTAATTTTCTTTAATAGATAAATATTTTGTGTTTTCAAAAATCAAGGAAAATTTGCAAAACAACATCTACGGTATACAGTAATGATTACTTTCCTATAGCCATATAACGAGATTTTATCAGTTTTTGAGATTCTACATTAATTCTAAACATTTGCTGCTTTAATTATAATAAATTAACGTCTGACTAGAAAATCAATAAAATTATTCTATTTGCTGGAAATTTACTTCTCTTTGATTTTTATGTAAAATTGAATATTTTTGCGAAGATGTCATTTAATTTAATAAATAATTCTAGACAGCCTTTAGACATATTGATATATCGTATGCATTTGTTAAACGATTCTTCGAATATTTCTTAAGTAAGATTTTTAATAAATTAGAAAATATTTTGAAGTTAAAAAAAGTGTAAATTGATATGACTAGTCGTTTATTCGATTAACTGTTTATAATTTGAAAGGAATGTTTGGGAGGAAAGAAATTTTTAGTCTGATATGTGCATTTCAATAATATTTTATGATATTTATATTATAATATATATATATATATATGTTATATTTGACTAATAAATTAATAATTGTTTAAATTTTCTAGTATACAAAACTTTGGTCTAACTAGCCGTTAATTTTTGTTATAATTGTGCTTCTAATTACATTATCTGCTTAATATTAGTGTGCAATTAAATCATTTTCAAAAATACGACACACTAATAATGAATGCATAGATACTTTTTTTAGATATAAATATGTGTGATTAAAAGGCAATTTTGTTCGTTTTATAATATAATATAATATATATAGTTTACAAATAATAATCATTTGCGTTTAGCAATTTTTTATATTACAAAACAATTATGTTTTTGTGGTATTTTTTGTGTTTTTTTGTTTATCAGTGTCGAAGTGAATATGAAGGGAATGTGTGTGTGATTAGTGGGCAAAATATGTTTGGTTTTACATTATTTTAATTTTTTTCCCAATAATAATAATAATAATTTTAAATAATATTTTTGTTATGAAATAATAATTGGAATAAAAACGCGGAATAACCAAATCATTTTGGCCTAATCCAGCAAAAAAACTAAATTTAAATATAAGAGTGACGACTAGTGCACTCATCGTTATAAATGTATTATCATTTAAACCGAAAAAAATAATATTAAGGAAAAAACACCGGACTAGCAATTAAAATATTATTTTGACTTATCTTAATATTGAACTGAGATAACCGATAATTTTTTATATACAAATATAACAAATCAGACCAAAAATTTTGTCAAAATGACTCGAACGAACCAATTCGTAGAAAGTTCTTCACAAATGAAGGCACAGTGCTTTCCATATACTAAAGCTCGTGTTGATTATTATTTACACCCTATTTTCCATATTTAAGTGACGTGTGTTTTGAAGACAATTAAATTAAATTGTTTTAAATTACTGTATAAGCAGCCAAAATACGCGTTTCGGGACGGCTTTGTTAGCTTTTCCTAGAGATTAATTTAGTTTTATTCGAGTTGTTCCAAAAAGTTTGGTGATTTGAAATATTCAGGTACGTTATCGTCTAATCGAGCGATAATTTTATAGATCGCTTTTTTCCAAGACTGTTCCGAATCCTTTCCGCCTTGAATTGCTTTGAAAAACTCTCGCAGTGTCTGTTCGCTAACGTAACGGAAGTTTTCAGGCACCTTATCATTACAAATATAAATAAACGTTTTTAATATGTTTAGCAATCAAAATAATTAAAAAACAAGTGAAATGTCTGTTTATAACATACATCGATGTGGTTATTGCGATTATAGTGCAGGTTCAAGACTCGAAGCAGCTCTGAATCGTTGCCAACTCGCAACTCTTCTGCATTCTTCACTCCTTCACTCAAGGCCTGTCTCGCATACTTCTCCATTTGAATGTAATAAAACTCTCTATATGTAAACAAAGAACAAGAATATTAGAAGCGATAGCGAAATAAATAATATTATAGCGAATATGCTTTAATATCTTTTTATATAGTTTTGCGCCGCAAATGAGTATCGCTTCGACTAATATTAAAACTCATTTATTAAATGACAAGATTATAATAGAAAAAGAGAATTATGTTTCGTAATTAACGATATCAAAGGTGTAAGTCTATTATACGGGACGGATGTTGGGCTGATGGGCACGAAGTTGTGCTGCAGTTGCTCTGCTATTCACTGACCTAATGAGGAAATGACAGCAATATAAGCTTATATATACATATATGTATATGAGTATATGTATTCATTGTAAAGATTATGTATACACTATTTACGCAACCATTCTTTTATCTCAAAAATTTTGGTTTACTATTTTATGCAATTTTGTTTGATTTACAAAGCGCTAACTAATTAATCAAATCTCGCTGAAGAAAAACGTTGATAGCCTGCCATATACATACACATATACAGATTTAACGGCCGCATCCAAGATAGTCTACTGTTAGAATACAGTCAACTTATTGATGATACATTTATGTATATAATAATGGCTAAAATAATTTAAATAAAAATCAATGTAATATCTTAGAGAATCTATCTTTTGTTTAGCATAGCAATTCTACGTTCTAGCAGTGCAGCAGTGCTGTAACGCTAACTGTAGATTTGAAACGATGCTCTATTAGCAGAGAGTAGAGTAAGTAAGGCAAAGGCAAACGCAAACGCAAACTATGACAATAAGTCCCTTATCTATAGAACATTTTTAAATCCTAAGAAAAAGCGAGATAATAATGGGAGGCTTCGTAATAGACAAAAGGATTAGAGATTCGAGATAATATGCATAATGAAAGGCAAAGATTCATTGAGGGTTTGAAGGTGATGAAGGGGCACACTATAGCAATATAGCAATATATTACATCTATTATGTGATTATTATACTTTCTTATTGCACTTTTATATTGTCCTTTACTAATAATTGTAAGAGCTTTGTTAAGCTAATGTGCATAAATGCTGATAAGAGTAGACCCACAGTACTGCATATACTGGATATATTGGTGGAGCTTATAGTCAACTAATGAGTTGACTCACCTGATTAGTGATGATTTAAAACCAACAAATATCATAGCATTCATCATTTGTCAGCCAGTCATACAGTAATACAGTATTACAGAATTGCATAAAAAGGAGATTTAGGGTAAAAACTTTTTATTATCAATATGAATAAAGTTTGCATTATTTAACTGTTGTTTTGCTGCTTCCTTTAATATATTTAAATAATTTAATATCCAAGTAGTGATCGCATGCACACCTGGTCTTTGAAGAGAAGCAGAGCATATCCCAGTTCACTGCCAAAAAGAGACTGTACTGTAAGCGTACAGTACTGTTACAGTACAGAAAGAGATATACTGTATGGAAGTAAATAAACGAAAAAGAGAATAAGCACAGCATCCCGTTTATTCATCATATTAGGATATTGAGTTTTGTTTCTCAATCTCTAGACCGTAACGATTGTGAGAGCTAGTAGTGGTGTGGTCTGGATTGGATTGAGAACAGATAGAGGCCATAGTGTACCTGAAATGTTGTATGTGATGCTAATGCAACTAATTCTATGATTGCCATTAAGGCCTAACTTCCCCTTTTCCCCACCTATTGCTCCCAATACATCCTGATTAGCAGTCGCCTGATATGCAGCTGCCTTTTATTTTAAGAGAGACATTGAAAATTTGCTTTTCTCAGATATTTTGGTACGCCCTGACAAATAAACTAAGTCCCCATTTGTCACAATAGTCATCCGCTTAAAAAATTATTGTCATTTTTAGATATGACTTGTGATGCAAGAGTAGAGTACCTTAGTTTGGATACCATTGCCTGTATTTGATCGGATATCCGTACCTTTTGATGCCTCATGACTAACATCACTCTACATCTAACTTATGGACTGTGAGGTTCATCTAAACAGAAAAAACTATTTACAACAACTCTTCCCTCTGTTCTATAGAAAAAGCCTGGAATTTAAACTATTCAATGAATGCATATACTCGTCATTTCTCATTAAGAACATCCGCCTAATTGAATGCTAACTCGGGCTCAATAATAAAAAAGAATAGCACCCAGTATTGCGTCGCCAATATATTAAGATCATGGCTTATATTAGCATACTGTGTGAAAAAAAACCTACTTGTTGATTGTATACAGTACAGTGAATTGTAATTGTAATGTAATTGTTAAACATAAACATACCTGAAATTCGAAAACCATTTGACGAGTTGGGCGGTATTGTTCTTATTGAACTTTATGTCCGGAAAAAACATCTTCAAAATTGCAGAACTCGGATATCGCACGAAGAAGAACATGAGCTTAGCTTTTCTCAGATGCATCGGTGTTAGAGTACTGGTGTGCATCGTAGCCAACGATAACATGTTACTCTCAATTCTGTTGGAAATAAATATTTCAAAATATGTTACATTTTATATAAAATAAATTTTCTATACAATTACTAAAAAATATTTCAAAGATAAATGACTGAATCTTTTCATTTCTAATCAAATAAAACATAGTTACTACTAAGCAATAGCGCGAAGCCTAAAAAGTTTATGCGAAGAAAGAGTGTAATTTTAGTAACGTTATCTAATATTTTTAATTAGAAGTTAAAATTTGATTAGGTTTCGCTATGCAATCGTAAATATGCTTTTTGTTAACTGTTTGAAATGAAGTTAACCAATACGTTAATATTACTAATTGTAACTGTAATTGAAATATAGTTTGCAAAGATTTAGCATACACTTGAGTTTCATTAGTTTCAGATCCTTCAGCTCCATTATCAGAACCAGATCTACCATATTGAAGACTTGCGGGTAAAGATGTGGGATAACCATGAAGCGAGTCTGGCGAAGCACGACTGGCAGCGAGCATATGTAAGTGATGCGCTGCCGCCGCGTGCGCCACAGCTGATGCCACCGCGTGTGCTGACTGACCCTTACTCTCCCTATTGATGTCCACGTCATCACCGAATAAACTAAATCTTGGATGTTCACCGAAAGGAAATGTTGCGCCACTGAATATTTCTGATTGATGTAAACTTGGATTTGGTATCGCAACAGAGGTTGGAAGTGATACCGGAACGAGAGGTGGAGGCGGTTGTGATGGTCCGTGTTGTTGGTGTTGGTGTTGGTGATGGTGATAACTCGATGACACCGGTGGCGATACTGACGACACATCTCGATCACGATCTCTATCCCTATCTCTATCTCTATTGGTGTTACACGACAGCAATGGTTCGCTGCCCAATAAACGGCTTACTGTTCGCGGCGTAATCCTAGTATCAGTCACTTTATGTCTTTTTCGTTTGGGAGCGACAACTAAAGCGATTGCTTCCGTTTGTTCGGGCATTGGTTCATCATTTCTACTGTAGATATGAGCGTTAGTCGTGTGTCCATTAGTATCTCGTATACAATTAACACTATCTCTAGTGTTATATGAATTTGATTGATCGCGATGTTGATTGGCCTGATGTTGATTAAAACTTGAAGCAATGCTATTGAAATGCTGAGCTAATGCCGGTATAAGTGCCGGTTGATGTGATATTTGCGCTCCCGTTGGACCACAATTCGGAATATAAAATGGAGATTTAAAGTGTGGCGTTGCGAATGAGAATTGCGGTGGTTTTGGGGCTGTAGTCGTGTCTGTCGGAAGACTGAAAGGACTTCCACCCGAAGAATGTCCATTTGCATTGCTTTTGATTGTGTTAGCCATGGAAGATACAGACATTGCTGCTCCTCTGTCTATCACTTTAGTTCGAGGAGATTTTCGGTCTAACATTTGGGATAATATGGTGATATCACTCTTCGCGGCATCGCATTGAGAATCGTAATTGTATTTCTGAATTGACGCGCGTTTCGAAAGATACTTATCAAACGTTGAATCTATTATTTGCGTAACCGATGCGTGTATTTCTCTCTTGAGAGCTTCTATAAGCCACGCTTCTAAATCTGAAGGCGATGTCGAAGAAGTTGACGAAGCAGTTCCAGTTGGAACTGTTCGCACAATACATGACTGTCGATCAGATTTGTTAGCTATCTTTTCTTGTTCTGTTATGAGACGCCGCGCTTCGTCAAGAAAATGCGACGGATCGCTGATATTCGGGTTATTATTGGTATTTGAGATAACTGTTGCAGAAATAGCCGCAGGCGTATGCGTGTCTCTATTAGTGATTTCACTTGTCTGCGATATGGGTGTCGTTGCTTTCTCGGATAACGCGAGTTCGTCTAATTCGGTGTCGCAATCGTCAACAGGCGAAGCACATTTGGTTGGCATTACGGGACTGCCAACACTGCCAACACTTAAGATTGGGTTAAGCTGTAAAGTATTGGCCACTTGTTGCTGCTGTTGCGCTTCAAACAATTGGACGTAACGCTGTCTCATAGCGATGAGCTGCGCCTGCATGTCTTCTAACTGTCGTCGCAAGTTATCTTTATCCTCAGTTTTTGTTCTTTTAGCTGATAAATCAATTTCACTTACTATGTCGTCATCCTCTTCTTCAACAATTTCATCCTCTTCTGGGAGATCCACCTCTTCTTCTTCGTTATCTGCGGGACCATTAAGTTTACTTTGTTGTGGTTGATATAATTTTCTCTTTTTGCAACCATTCACTGAAGTCGGCAACGAATCAATGGATGACGCTTTTCCAGTGAGTGACACATTAGGACCACTGCCTCCGAGAAGCATATTCGACACGATGTTCTCAACTCTGGCTCGTTTCACATCAGCAATGGTCGAACTGCTGTTACTGTTGCTGTTAATAATGTTGGGACGGTTAGTATGGGCTGCTGTCGATGGCGAAGGAGAACGAGATGACACATGCAATAATTTATTTTCAGTTACATTCGACGAATTCTCATTCGTGGCGCAAACCATTTGATCCATACCTTCATCGTCTCTGCTTTCCTCAGCTAAGTTTTCGTCGTCATCGAGTTCGGACGCATCAGAGCATTGAGACAGTCCTCCTCCTACTCCTACTTTGTTGTTTCCGGACGAGTCTGGTTGGTTTAATAGGTTTGGTTCAGTAGTTTGGTGTTCGTCCGAGTCCTCCATAATATTGTGCTCAAACTTTCTACCTGTTTGTAGAATATCGCGTAACAAATGTGCTGATGTCGTCGTCGCACCACTTATTTCCGATGAACTTTTTGGTGACAAATAATTGCCAGCTTTTTTAAAACTGAAGTCAATGTCGTCTCTCGTCGATGAAGTGGCTGTGGAGGACGTTATGCCATTTCCACCATTAAGATATGTTGGAGCGATTTGTCCACTTATGGAGCCATTAACGCATATTTGCATGACTGTGTCATCGATTACAATCATATCTGATTTGTTATTATCGCCAATTAACTTATTAGTCGGCGATAAATTAAGGCCGTTATACTGATAGGGATGACTAAGATAGCCTCCACGCGAAGAAAAGTTGGCAATACTTGCGTAACTATTTCTTGGTTCTCCAGCGTCCACTCTCTGACGCGTTCGCTTCACTTTACATCCTTTTAAAGACTGGTCTTGCATGAGCTCAACCGATGAGTCTTCTTCCGACGACATCACGTGATATCTAACAAGGCTTCTAACTGGACGGAACCAAGAAGAGAAATACGACTCACCGGCAATTGTGATGCACTCGAGTGTAACGATAAGTGAGACAGAAAGGAAGAGGTGCAGCGCTAAGACATCCCTTCTTTAAATGGGATGACTGTGACGCTTCATATGACTAGTGATGTGTATGTCTTTACAATTACGATCTGCAAGACAAACGTTCAAAGTTATAGTCCAGGTGTTAATAATTATCATCAAACGAATAAAAAGGTTTATAACTATTAACTATTAAGCATTTATGCGTTTAATTGCATCATCGCTTAAAAAGTATAGCATAAAAATGCATATAACTATATATATAACTGTATAAAACTAATAAACGATAAATGTATCGAACAGACAGTATATGTGAATGCATATCAAAAGTAAGAACAGAGCACAACCACCCACTGTATGTGTAACCGTTAGTGAAATGAACCACAAAACACAACGTGTTTTAAAGTACAGAAGGTTAACACAGAATTGTGAATATTGAATAAAGAGAGAGAGAGAGAGAAAGATAGAGAGCGAGAGAGACACTACACTGCATCCATCAGACATTGAGAGAACAGAATGAGAGTGAGAGTAGAATGGAGTGCAGTTCAGAGTAAGAATGTGACTGTGGAGAGAGGGAGAGAGGGAGAGGGAGAGAGAGAGAGAGAGAGAGAGAGAGAGAGAGAGAGCACAGATGTGAAGCGATAGAATATTTCGGATTCGTTGTGAATGTGATGAACAGTAATCTAAGTTAAAGTAATACTAGAATACAGTTACAGTATATAGTTTGCCTCAATTTAATTAAAATTAATTTTTATTTTAGAATTAACGGTTGTTCACTAAAAATCTTTCAATGTGCCTATTTTTTTGCAAAACCTAATAAAAATATAATAATATTTAAACTTAAAAAAATCGTTATAATAGACTCGCAAAAATTATTAAACAAATGCGTTTAATTTTGTTTTAAAAATAAACTTCAATGATATCCTAAAGATAAGAAAGGAAATCCTCACAGACAAGCAAATAATTTTGATGCAAATTGAAAAGTGAATAATAGCACAATAATAGCGAAAAATTTTAATGAAATTGTCTTTTATTTGTTGCGTCTTTTATTTAATTCAAAAATCTGTGACATTTAAGGAGAATTAATGTTAATAAGATTTAACTGAAATTAAACATTAACGATGTTTATATTTATCCCAATTTTGCGATAGGATAGTGTTAACTCATAAGACTTTTAGCGGAGAACAGCGCTGCAACACATACTTCCTTCCTTTGAAGAACAATTATTTTAAAAGAAAACAGGGGAAGCAGTAAGTAAGCGCTGGAATAGCATAAACAAGAATTTAGCTGTATATGAAATAAAGGGGAGGTTTTACTTCGACTCTAAAAAGAGCTGTTAAATTTCCTGACGAAGGAAGTGAGAGACAACCGTGATTACGCCTCAAGAATTACAAGAATCATGGGAACATCCGTACTTAGATTTGACACTCACTGTCTTTTTTATTTTACGATTGATTTTAGACAGGATACACTTTTTGATACTTTTCTGATACTGGTTGCCGTTAGTTGCGTACTGCTAACACTGTAAGCGTGGTTTGCTATTAAATTTTTTAGTTTTAAAGGTGATTTCAAAACGAGATTAAATGCATTAATTTGAGATAAGTTTGTGACAAAAAGTTTAGATAAAATTAGTTATATTTCGTTAACACAGTGGTATGTATAACACGCAAACTTCTTATGCAATAAATGTCACATCAATTTATCGCATGCAATAAGTAGCGGTTTAAATGCAAATTAGATGATGAGCATTGAATTTTTTTGAACACACAAACTACACTTTAAATGTATTATATATATATTATGATATGTCAAGTGCATTCTATTAATTAATCAAGTTATCAAAACCAAATCATTCATAACTTAGATTTTACTCCTATTACTAACATTAAAAAAATAAATACTAATCTATAAAAATCATTGTAATATTTACGCGGAGAATCACTACTAAAGTATTATAATAAAAAAACATTTAACCTTAAATTTGTTCATTTACTAAGTTAATCACTATATAGTCATAAATTTATACATATTTATGGTTGATATATGTGCCGCGCAAATAAAAGGCAAACCAAGCAATTGCTGCAGTAGTTGTAACAAATATACATCGCGGGTCATGAAAATAGTCAATTAAGGGGTCAAATCGATACAAATAAAAGCAACACATGTCGCGCTTTGACGCTAATATCGATATTTGATTCTTTTTAATACGGTTTTAGTTGGGCTCACCTCATATCAGTTGTTATTTTTCACAGCAAAAATCGAATCACTTATTATAATACTTAAACTTATTAAAAAAACAATGAAAAAGTGTTGGTAACTTTAATTGTAATAGCAATGATTATGATATGGACTCGTACCAAGTTATATCTCTGAGAGCAACACATGACATCAACTGATAGGCGATAGGCATGCCTAATACCGATTTTATATTATTAGAATATATATGTTACTGATTTGAGAGCTGGTTTCCTATCGAAAAGTAAAAATTGTTTTCAGATCGTTATCTGACAAAACTTAGATATTACTTCATGTTCGAGTAATTTTTAGAGATGATAGTATTCGCTGGGGAAATGAATTAATAAATTCCCCAAATAAAAAGAATGATTCTTTATGATAATGCTTTTATTATCAATAGCTATGCATTATAACTAAATGTCAGATATACTATGATATTAGAGATAGTAGTGATACAATATTACGCATTTTAGCCAAAACCTCTAGTTTCTCATTTATGGTAATATACTCGGCTTTTTTCATTGATACAAATGACTGCTCTCACTAATGGTTTGAGACGCACGTGCAGGTAAAATACGTTTGAGTTGGAGCTCTAATTAGTAACTCAGATGTTTTAGAAAATATTCGTTTTGGAGCCCCTATTGCTGGGTAGCGCTTAGGCATAGCATAGCTCGCACACAATGAAGTCTGTTTGAGGAGGGCGTCTGTGACTGTAGCAGCACCAGCACCAGCAACAGCAACAGCAACATCGCAAGTAAGGCAATGGGCTATAGCTTATACTGTATGCACACCATTACATTATTCAACGCTTATTTGTATAAATACTACCTTTAGGGCGAGTTAAAGAATAATTCAATCACTCGAGAATCACTCTGAATACTGTAGATCAGCGGTAGTCAACTCATTTTGGTCTCTTAACTTAAAATACTGTATCTTTTTTAATCTATTGACGGTATGCTTACTACAAATTCAGGCGCGCGTGGGAAAACTTATTGGACCACAACTACATTGTAGAATGAATGCATAATATTTTCGCGAGTAATACTCACGATAGTCAGCCGGAAATTTGAGAAATAGTCCTATACTTTAGCCATACGAGCACATACATACACACATGGATAGAACACGTTCAATAAATGTATTGATGATATAACCTTATGACAGTTTGTAGTTTGCAACCACAGGTGATACACCGATACACCACTGAATATACGGTAGCTTAACAGACATTAGAATTTCTATTGAGTTACTGTTTATGGGCTTTTGCTTTGCTGTGGGAATAAAACAATGCAACCATAAATGCGACAACAGTTCAATACAGCGAATACAGCAATATAGCGACACAACCAATTGAAACGAAAAAAGCATCTAATATTCATTGTAATGCGTTATTTGAGAAATATGTATTATTACCGCTAAGTAAAGTATAAAAAAAGTTCTGTTCTCAATTTTTGCCAATAGGTCTGTGATCTCTGCTGTTTCCTCTGAGCAATGTATACCGATGTTCGATTCACCTGATCAAACAACATCCATCCCGTTTGATACGAATGATGTGAATGACTTATATTTAAGCGTAAAGGCCCGACTTATATCAAAAGCCACTGACCCCTCATCCTCATCCTCTTTTATGCGCATTGTTTGACACTTTTTTATTTTCTGTACTAAATTATTCAGCTATTATTATAATACTGTATTAGGTTTATAACAATTATTTCCTACTTTTTTAAAATTCTTCAAATAAGCCGTCATTAAATAAAAAATAGCAATAAAATTCTTTTAGACAAAATACAAACATTAAACATAAAAATTAAATATAGGAACTCATATATAGCGAATGAGCATGAATATTAAATGAGTGTAACTCTACTCTAACGTTAAGATGAGTTAAGGTAAGATAAAGAAAAAAGTTAGGTTTAGGGCACGCGCCAAACCAACGTAAACTGACACATGAATCGCTGATGCGTTTAAAGACAGCCTTTTTTTGCTGTTGGCTGCCAAATGTTAGTTTAATAATAATGCTTCAATCTTTCAGCTGTGCTCAGTTTAAAGAATGGGCTGATAATGTTTTCTCAAATAATTATTATAAATTGGATATAAGAAATCGCACTGTACTTTACTGCAAAGTAATGAGAAAATAATTCTCATTTTGTAAAAATAGATAAGATTAGCATTTGGGGTTTTAAACAACCGTCAGTCTTCAGGTATAATCAGTACATAATAAGGTACATAATCAATCGACATAATGCATACGAAGTAATGATCGGTGGCATATCTGAGGCTAAAGCGTTCATTATCATCCGGGGCGATGTAAAACCGGAAAGTAATGTTGCATTTATTTAAAGTACCGGAAAAAGATGCTAAATGTGTTGTTGGTGTTAGAATTGTTACATTACCTTTAAATTTTAAAAACCCCTCCCAAAAATTTTTTACTAAAAAATCTTAACAATAAGGTTAGTGCTGTAGTAAACTGAGCTCTCATTCTCTCTCTCTCCTCACCAGAGCAACCAACGATAATTATGTAACATTAAACGGAAACTGTGAACAAGATGTGTGAATATGTTTACTTTTTTGGTCAATGTTCGGCAATCAGTGATCGCTGATCGTAACTCAATTAAATTGAGTTTAGAGTTTAGCTTAGCATTAAGTATTAAATAATAGTTACAGTTATCAAAGTAAGTTAAGCTGCAAACACCCCATTAAAACTAAGTACAGTTACATTAAGTGTGTTAAGCATTACACACACGAAGAGAGATATCGTATTTCTTAACATAAATGTATTAAATACAAAAGAATAGTGATCAACACCAACAACAACACCCTTGGAGTATGGTTTGGGCGTATATTTGTTTGCAACTACTGATTACATTATGTTTTCGATGCATTAAAGGTACTCAAAGTCAATTGTATTAAAGTTAATGTTTCATCATATCCTTAAGGATGCATACAAGCATTTATAAGAATTTTACTGATAATTAGCTCATGTATCGACGGGAAGACAAATGTACTTTCTCTACAATTCAAGTGGAGTTTTAATTCTATTTCTAGATAAAGGTGTTGAACGAACGCGATTCTGCATAATACATGTCAATGATACGCACATCCATGACTAAGACATTACATGACTAAAAATAAACTGAGCTTCAAATAGAGAAATCAAAACTTGAAAACTTTTCTTCGTTTGAAAAATTTGTGGTACAAACATGCGTCTGCATGAGGTCAACCATTAATTTGTTATTTCCACGATTAATAACTTATACGGAGTATTCTACTCAAATATCGCATTGCTTTCAATGCAAACGCAAACTTTTCATGTTTTCGCTTTAATACTGCAATAACTTTTCTCATATGTATTCGTCATCTAAAACTTATAACACAGACCAATCCCTATTTAAGTCATTAATTACCAGTTATTAATATTTACTCTACAATTACCATTACATAACATACAGAATACTTAAACAATAGATTTTCTATTACTTTAATTAGAAAATAATATATTTTTTCGAAAAATTATTGCCATAAAAGGAATAAAGCAAATGCGGACATAAATTTGAAATTCAGTCTTAATTATTACAACTAAAAGGATCGGAAATAGGCTGTATTTTTTCACTTACCTGCGAAGGTCTACTTTTGCAACTGCACTAAAATTCACTTGTAATGTGTGTATGAACACAGTTTGCAAATAATAAATAAATATATTCTTTGGTTGTTTTAAATGCAAAATAAGAATTTGGCAGAGAAAAAGTGTCTGCTATTAACTGGTATGAAACCACCTGTCAATATATTGCAACATAACGTTTTATAATTATTTGTTCTTTACAGAACACTTACTGTAATTTAGATTCGCGATACACTTACTATGTCTTGACTTAATAGTAGAGAATATGTTTTGGCCAAATAGAGTAATAACGTAATAATGATAAATATTGTTGTTTTACTGTTTTAGCAAATTAATTAAAAAGCACGTATCGAAAAATACTAAAATGACTTGCAATATGGAACTGAAGATGAAAGCCTTGAGTATATGTAACTAAGATTTTTAAGACAATAATAAATTTGTCTGTTGGTGTGAAAAATAAAATTAGGTCAACAGTGTTACGGGAGACTGTGAGTGTGACTGTGACATGAGACAGACTCTACTAAACCTAAACTAAAGTTAAAGCTACTGAAAGGAGTGATAAAATAGCAGCTGCCTCTTTCGCTTTCTTACCGATAACAGCGATCTTAGCATTAAGTTCATTGCTGTATAGCTAACTGTCACGTTATGTTATTCAATGATAGTTACTCGCAACGCAACGCAACGCAATCTAACGGAATATAAATCCCCTGTAGGCATGCATTAAGTGGTTTTGTTAAAAGACGCTTAACTTACGATTCACTACATTCAATTGAGCATAGTTTTTATAATTGTTATGTGACTATATTTTGCGCAAATGTTGACAGCAAAATAGTTTACGATATCGTTTGTTAGATGAGAAAACGCAACCAAAGCGTTGTTTTTTATGTTATTTTTGCTTCCTGTAACTAAAGTCTCAATTTAAGTAAATGTTAAGACTAATAAGACTTATACATTCCTTTGTGGCAAAAGGCAAAACTATAAACATCAAACACCTGCGCTAAAACAGTACATAATAACAGTTGTATGCGATATGCAAGTATATATATATATATATGTGATACTATTACTACATTATTACGATCACTATTACTACGCTTTAGTCTTATAGTAAGAAGTCTGGTCTACAAAACCCGAATGCTTTAGTTTATGTTTGCTTTAGAATTTGATGGCACACTCACTGATCCCGTTATGAGTTATATTGCGATTGTTAATATAAAAAGAGAATATTGTGCAGTACATCAAGTTTACTATTCATACACGTATACTAAAATACTAAATACAATGCATTGAATTATTATTTCTTTGGTGCACTGCTTTAGTACCGCTATTCTGCGTGTCTGTACGCCGAAAACGCATAAACGCTGCTAACTGTGATTCGTACGTATCGTATCGTACGCGCTATGACCTAGTTTTCTATTTCAATTCAAATTGTCACAAAAGTTGCACTTATTTTTTTAAACTTTACATTTAGTTATAAATTGTATATAATCAGCAAAAATGACAACAGCTATTATATGATATACTGTTCACCACAAAAATGTAGTAAATCAGTGTATTGTGACGAATACGGCAAATCAACTCAACTATACTTAACTAATAAAACTTATACATAACTGATTAAACAATAATGTAGTATTACTTACCCAACAATTCTTAAGATATGGGCGATTACTGATATCGGTATTTGTTTCTTAAGTGAGATATGTGTGTTTAATCAAATAATTGTAATAATAACAATAATAGCAGTAATAACAAGAGCTTTACGTTGTGTTTAGTGTTTAATGAGAAGTGTGATGAAATCGAAGTTGTATTATATAACTCGATATAAAACAAGTTGACGTTTACAATACAACATATCAACCATACATACAACTTATCAAATGTTTATATATTAAATGATGTTTGCAATGATTTATTATACAATTTAAAAGAACTCACGCGATAACCAGCGAAAGAATGAAATAAATATTTAGTTTGCCAGAAGTAGAGTAAAGCATTGGTTAGTTAGTGAGGCTTTACTTAAAGTTTTACTTTGCACTAATCACACACGTTTAAGGATGTGACTGTAAGGATGTGCGCGAATCTGTGTTGCTGTCGGTGTTTCCACTACAAACCAGTACATCACTCACTACTTCTGAATCAGTACAAGAAGTATTCAGCATTCGTAGACACTTGTATTCACATATCTCATATATATTTAAGAAATATGTTATATTATGGTACAATTGTGAGTATGGTATTGTGAGTATGGTATGCCTCGCCTATGCCTATCGTAGTCCACATACAGACACCTCCCTATACAGCTAAATCAATGCATATTGCCTTAACTAATAACTCCGCCTTTAAAGCATTTCTCGACTAATTGTCTGCTAAGTTTGCTTCACTAAAGATGATTAAAAGATTAATCTTTAAGTTTTAAAGTTAACTATTTTTGAATTTTCACAAATTAATGGCGCAAGCATTGAAGTCTCCTCTGCTGTGGAGTGTGTCCGATACTGATACCGATACCGCACATAACATATAACAGTACAGCACACATCACACATATCTGAGATGGTTGTAAATCTTATTCGCACATTTATATTCACAGTCTAACAAATATCACAAACTTTTTAATATTGGCTATGTTTGCATACCAAACCATTTACTCTCGCTTTGCCTGTTTCACTGTTTGGCTCATTACAATACTTAATTTGCATGTTAATTAATTTACATACCGAAATGGGCGAAATATCGAATCTGTTATAGCAGTTCAACCAAACTAACTCTAAATCACACTTCGCTCCGCTTGACCCGCAAAAGCAAAAGTTGAGAAAACCTTTCTCCTGTAAATGACACTTTCCAGCTCTGCTCAACACTCATAACAGCTCAGTGGACGCCCAAATATACCGTTCACTACATCCACATATCCATACTAGACTATTGTACTGTACATCTGATTCAGTACATACTCACTGCTCTATTGCTATCGCCTATTGTTTTCTCATTTTGATGAGACATTGTTTGATAACTTCCTTTATAATTGAGGCGACAAATGCAAACTTAGATTTTAAAAGTTTAGTTCTCTCTCTCTCTCTCTCTCTCTCTCTCTCTCCGCTCTGTTTTACTCTTTGTTATTTCTATGAAAATCTGATTGAAATTAGAAATGAAACGAAAATCAAGTCAAACATTCTCTTAGTTTCATTTGATGAGCATTTTTTACTGGTTTAATCGACAGCTGCTGTTGCTGTTGCGCTAAACCCTCATTCTCTAAGTTATAAAGAGAGAGTTAGTTATATAACGCTTGGTATGCAAAATGCTGCATAAAATTCTACCATTTCTCGTACTATGTTTATATCTAACTTAATATGCATTAAAGCATGTAATAAAGTAAAGCGTAAAGAACACTAAAAATGTTTAAATCGCAATGCAAAGTAATTGACAGTATGTTTGTATTATACGACACAGTTTTTTAAGGAAAATTTTAAAGCTTATAGAATAAATTATTAAATAAGTTTATAAACTTAAATTAAACTTACGATACGATAAACTTGAGCAGTAATATGTTGTTTAAATGCATTTGAAGCGCAAAACCATATTTGATATAAAAGTTGTCACATAACATTAAAAACTAAAACTAAAATATGAACACTGAATCGTACACGTCTTGATACGTTCACTACTGAAAGCATTCTAAAGTAGCTTAAGAACCGTTAGCTTAGTTTCTCTTCTCTTATTCTTTTGAATTTTTTGGCGATGGTTGTCGATCCCCTTTTAGTGATTTCCCTCAACCCTCAAATACCCTCTAAAACCTCCCACTTTAGCATTTGAATCGAGTTGAATCCCCACAACTTGTAATTCCCCGCAATGGAGCGAAGAAAGCGTGTGACCCCCTCTTGGCTAACTTTCAATGCAATTATGGACACCCCCGCGACACGAGACAGAATAACACCCCCTCAACCCACCTGTCCCGGTGTGCGCGTGCAGTGCGCACGTACTGTACGCGACATGTCTGAAGCGTGTTTTCAACCGTATAAGAACTTATCGGAGGGGATTCTTAACAACAGAAACTGAAAGAAAAAATTGCAGCATTGATATTGACCAAAAGTAACCTCAATATGAGTCATATGGCTCGATGTGTGAAGAGGTGCAATAGCCTCCAAAGCGCGTGCAACTCTCACTAACTCAGAGCTACGTATTACTCTACTGTACGTACACAACCCTCAATAACAGTTATTTTACTTTAAATCATTTTATATATGCTGTTACGTATATACATACTGTACTGTATTATAAAATACAGTATAATGTATACAGTATTGGGTTTAGACAGTTCTCTAACTGCTAACTAACCGTATAAGCAAACCCTTTACAAGTTTAATACGCTATAAAACTGTTTCATATTCGTTCAATCGATATTAAACGAATATCATAAACGATTTATTCAGTAGTGATTATCATTATTTTTAATACAGTATTAATTTTATATCTATTTTGATGAGTAGGTCACTAAAGTGTTTTATCCACAATTAATGTTATAACTTATTATAATGGTTTTAATAAGTTATGCTAGAATTTGCGTTATTTTTGGTACAACACAATACAGTACTGTTCAATAAACTACATTTTACTAAATACATAAAAATCATTATATGAATTATAACCTAAACATATTCGGTTGAAGCAATTCTGCCACTAATACAGTAAAGTTAATAACTAATGGTTTTTGGATTCAGAGTTCACAGTTTATTTGCTTTTCACTATAACTGCTTCTATTTTGTTAAAATCCCGGAAGAAAACAGCAACAAAGCTGTCTGACATTTTTCAGATAAACAGTACATTTTAAGGTTGAAAAAAGGTTTCAAACAATTTCCTCAAATGATAAATTTTAATGCTTATGTTTAGTATTATTGAAAAAGAAAGTCTCGCACGTGCAGCTGTTGTGCACGTTATAGACAGTTATAACAAACTCCCTTATTTTGTTAGATATTATTTGGGAAACGGTTCAAATGTTTGCCCTTGAAAAAACAACTTTCTTCAGCACAAGTAATGCTTTTTACTTTCCACTCTCACTCAGTTCAATAAATAGCATTTATATTTTTAAGCTAAACCCGGAAGTTTTTCACTCTCTCTCCTCTATCAAAGGAGTGGTTTTTAAGGCAAGTCGGGTACGCGTGCCTGAGTGTTAAGAATAGGTACGGTAGTTGTTGTCGATTTTGCCCTTGAATCGAAAACCAAAGTGATCTGTTATACTGTACAGTACATATTACCATATAAGTATAGACATGACATTGAATTACAAAGAAACGGAGTGAAACCCAGTCTTTACTTTTTAATGCAAACTTTTTTCCGGGTCCTCCGCTCACTCGGTCTCTCTTTTTTAATGCTTTAATCAGACAGTAGTAGCGGTCCCACACCTGCATTATTGCAAATATCACAAAACAGTATGCAAAGCTTTTTTGACAGCCAGTAAATAAATAGCACGAGCTTTCTATTAGAACTGCAGTTGAGTGTGAGGGGGAATACCAAATGCGCGAATATTTTACGGCATAAAAAACTTATTCTTACACTATGATTATTGTATTTTACATATCTATAAATTAATTTATTGAATATACCTATTTTCGCCATTTTGCAAGTTCGAGCATATTTTTTTATACACAATGTTTGATATTACAGTATAACTGCAAAACAGATGCATTTTGGCGATTATTGACGACTAAATATATGTATATTTAAAATTTTCTTTTATACAGCAAGTTTTACGGCAAAAAATATATTAAAGTAAAACAATTAATAAAACCAGCAATTCTGAAGCTTAAAAATAAATACAGTATTGTAAAATATATGCGTATTGTTTTAGTATACACGTATTATAATATTGTTCTGTAACTTAAAATACAAAAATTAAAGTTTATAATGTTTTAAACTAAAAATTTTAGTAAACATTACATTACGGTTACTGTAACTGTGTATTATTTTTACAGTTAAAAATTTTTTTAGTAAAATCTTATTTGGTTAGTTATACTGTACAGTAGAAAGTTGTTGAACGTATAAAAATAACGCATAACTTATTGGTTAATATTGAGCGCTGATTAAACAAAATGGTTATAAGGGAGAAATTTATATTGAATCGAAAATAACTGTGTGGGGAAAAGAAATAGAGATGCAGTCCGGAGAATACAATAAGTCTGTAACGGCACAAAAAAAGAAACTATTGAAAGTGAAAAAGTTTTTGTGGTACATTGCATGGGCATAGCGGGGGAGTTCTTGTCGTGTGCCCATCACGTGCTCGAGATTTTGCACTTTCGCTTAAGGTTTCCATGGCATCTGTACGTGCGTGTGTGTGCCTCTGCCTCTGCCTGTGCCACGCGTTGCAGATGTTTTTCCAAAATACTACTAAAATCTACTATGAATTTCACAAATTGCGAAAAACAAGTCGTTCTGAGACAGGCAGGTGTTTGAGAAAAGTTTTGCCGACTTAAAAACGGCACTCATTATTATTAGACAGAATAAAAGTTATCAGCAATGAGAGAGAAACGCTGAGAAGCAGTACTGTATTGCAGTTAACGTATAACGTTATAGCTTTATATGGTTATAGCGGTGCTTATGCTGCATCGCTTTAAGGTCATGGAACTCATACAACTTTCTCCCAAAAATCAAATAACGGTGAACGCAATCATGGGCTATGGGGTAACAAACTCTAACATACACTCTCAACAGACGGACCACAATGAATGTAATGAAAATGAAGTTCATTCTCAACACTCAAACTCTCCACCACTTTCTCTAGAAAACATAATCAACAAAATTCTGTTTGTGTCTCAAAAAACTCCGTAAATGAACTAATAAGTTCATTTCTAATCACTAGACAATAGGAAACATGCAGAGACTGGTACAATCAATTTATTATTCATCATTACTAATACAGTAGTAAAGTATTAGTTACTCTATTTGTATATAAGAAATGGCACAATCATTTTATCAGTCTTATTATACAGTACACTGTTATGTACTGTTGTATGCATCGCTGGCTTCTCTTCATTTTTCCTATTTCTAGTGCTATTATTATTTCATTATTAATACAGTATTATTATTATTATTATTATTCATTTCTGTAGTTCTCAAAGCTTCTCCATTATTGATATTTTTAATGACAAAAGTACAAAACAAGATGTTTAAACAGCAGTTATTGCATATGTTGTTCGCTATTTCTTATGACTTTTCTCCATAAATGATGATCATTTTGCTTGAAATAAAATGCACTAAAAGTATAACAATCTATGATACATTAAATAAAACTGCACCTGTGTTTACGCATTGCGCTCACGAACAAGAGTGACATTACAATTCACAGACATTTATTTAAACTTTTTTATTTTAGTTATTAGTTTAGTTTATAACTTTGAGGCAAAACACACACAAAGTTTTTGTCCTTGGATTCCAAAAATGGTTTATTAGATGTTTAAAGCGCGTCTAAAGTTATGGAAAAGTTTTTTGTGCATCAATTACTAGTATCGCAACCTTACAAATAAATGCACACAGTGTTAGCTGAGACGTACTGTTACTGCAATCATTTATATATATCTGTAATTTAACAACAGTTAGACTCAACTATACATTTAGTAATAAATTATACGAAATTTTTAAGAGACATTTGATTTGCAGAAAAATAAGAAAAATAAACCATAATATAAATTGTTCGTTAAAATTGTACGTGTTTTTTGAACGCCTAATGTTAAAATACGATCATATTTCTGTAAATAATGTTTGGAGCAGAGACTAATAAATTTAATAACAGTTCAGTTTTGGGGAAACAAGAAAAATATACAACAGATAGTTAAACACTTAAACTTAGTATGAAAATGCAATAGATTTAGATTTAGTGCTGATATGATTGTCGAAGAAAACTAATATGAAGTGAAACAAATAACCATATTATAAGAGTAGAACATATTCAGCATTAATGACTATTATTTTCCTTGAAAATGTCCTTTTGCTCGTCTAACGACTTTTCCATTAGTAAAACAAACAATAAAGATTTTGAGAGTAGAACTCATTACAGTAAACGTAAAGTAAGTTTAACTGTAACGGTAGTCAATTGCAACAAATTGTATGTTCCGTTAGATATGTTTCAAATGCATGCTTAAAGTTTGCATCGAAACTTATTAGAAAATTAAATAAACGACAAGTTTTCGTTGCGCTTTGCTCTAGATATATATTCAAGATTATTTGATTTTCGTATACAAAGCTAATGGCAATTTTAATGTGATCTAACATTCTCTCTCTGGAAAATGCTTACATGCTATTATAGCTGAAATAAATAAATTGATATACAGTACAGTTCAGTAAATGATACAGAATACTGTAGTTGTTGTGTATGAGTACGGTATACGGTATAGCGTAGCACTCCTTAGGAGAAAGTCCGTTAAGTAACGCTGACAATCAATAGAAAAATGGGCTAACTTTGTAAGTTAATGCGAAATTCAATTGGCGCACGCATGCATGAGAGTATATCATTTGCTTTGCTAGAGATGACAAACTATTTGATAAGAGATATTTATTGATTGAGCTATTAAGACCATCATCTATACCTAAACGTTGCATACATAAGCCTCACTAACCAGATTGGGTCACAATCATAATAATTGCATTATTAATAATGATTTAATGTGTGCTCTGTTCTGCTGTACTGTACTGTACTGTGTGCCGCTTTTTATCGTAAAATAGTTACGAGTTTAATATAAGTTTATATCTCGTTTCAATACAAACTGTTTGAAAACACGCAAATTCATCAAAGGCTTTGTGCTTAAACTTCAAGTTTCCGTTTTTTGTTTTTTCATTATTGATTGATTTTAAGCGTTAAGTAAAAATAATACGCCGATCAAAATTGTAAGAATTTATGCTAAACACGAAACTCATTAAAAGGTGAAATGCGTGCAACCATTTATTATCGAGAAAAATGTAATGCGCGTTATAATTGTTTTTTGTCAATATTTGTCGTTAAATGTATTTACAATATGTACGAACACAGTAAAACGAAATAAATCTTTAAATGCGAGTCAAATATACACATCTTATAAGATTTATGCGATATTTAGTTGATGATGGAGTTATGGTGTTATGTTGTTATGGTTAGCAGTTGACCACAATTCAAAGTTACAATCAATACATTGTAACAGATTGTCAATTCATTGAACCCTTTTAGGTCGGAAACCTTAATGTTAGCGTTGATTGTGCAGTAACAGCAACAGCACTGCTCATTTGATTAGTGCATTGACCATAAGTGTATAGAATAGCCATTGAGATCGTCTTAATAGGTCTTTGGCCCACTGACCTTCAAAATTGTACAATTCTTCGCGCTTGTAATGAGGTTTGCGACAATGACCAGCTGAGCAATGCCGACATCAATGAATTGTTTGACAGATGAAGTGGTCAAGTAAGCTAAAGTAAACCATTTGTTGATACGTCTTTAAGGGCAAAAGAATTAAAAACTAATGGGATCGGAAAGCAGGGATGTTGTGGTGCTGTCTCTCTATCTATTCATACCAATTTCAATGATAAATGTGGCAATAGTTTGTTTACAGTCAAATATCTTACAGCTCACCTGCCATTTCGCAGACCACTTTAAAGATAGCATACCATCAATGAACGGGTGACAAAATACAGCCAAATATTGTACTGTACTGTTAAGTACAGAAGAGAGAGAGACGTGAGGTCAGTGTTTTGCATTCTTTCATGCGTGCGATGACTATACTTTCAGTGTGATAACGGTGTACAGTACTGTCTGGTCTGCGAAACGGACAAAAGTTGTTTTTACTCTGTGTACTACTTTCCAGTTATTTTGCCCTTTCTTTTCGTCCTGTTTATTAGGACATCGAAAGTGTGGTGCAGCTGATACTCCTTTGCGAATTAGATTATGCACTGAATTGCGCTCTATTCGCATGGATGCCATTTCGCTATACCGCACCATTCGATTGCTGTGCGGGTATCAGAGTTGAGAAATTGGAGCAAAGAGAGTGAACAGAGTAAAACACAGTAAAAAGAGTGAAGAGAGTGAAAGGGAGCAATAATATTACTTACTGTACCTACGATTGTACTTTATTACAGTGGCATTACAGTGGCACTACACTGGCACGTGTCAATAATGTGTCTGAATCCTGTTTTTGAGAAAACTGCATAAATATATTTTCGACCCATTTGGCTCTTTTTTATTGTTCTCCACTGCAGCTGAGGCTGAGTCGTGAAGCCTTTTTTGCTTTTTTCGCAACACATCGACTTACAAAAGCCGAGAATAGTTGCTCTCAAACACATACTCTCTCTTTCTCTCCTCTTTTCTCAATATTATGCATAAATGCTTTTTATTTCACTCTGAACGCTGTTTTTGCATTTGTAATAACATTCAACAAGTAAGGTAACGTTGATTTTTTGATTTGTTTGCCAAACTCCTACTGCGTAACATTATATGAATCAAAATCTGGCCACACTTTTATCACAATAGAATTTATTTTCTAAAAGTACATATTGTTGACCGGTTTGGTTAACGGTGTTTGAGTAATCAAGTATTGGCCAAAAGCAAAAAAAGTATCGTCATTGTCGTCGCGGCAGAGAATAATAAGAGAAGTTTACGGTTAACAGAAAACTACTGAAGATTTTGGGAAATGTAATGTTACATATTTTACATATTTGTTACTCTACTGTATGTTTGTATGCATTAAAAGTTAGAAATACTCTTTCATTGAAAATGTTCGCTTCGCTATGAAACTCGATCATAATTTATGTTGGAATACAGTGTGCAAACTCACGACTCAATAGTTAAAATAGTTTGTGTTTGCCACACAATCAAATTGGAAAATGACTATGACTTCCTTAACTTTATTATTGAATTTGGTTTTTACTACTTTTTAATCAATACCAATGCAGTTGCGATGGTATTGCGAACTAACTTAAGTGGAAAACTTTGACTATAATGTGTGACTAACACACCGGAAGGAATGTTAGCGATTTTCTACTATGAAATGTGGTTTGATATCTAACGGAATCCTATCATCAAGGAATGCTCAAAAGCAAGTTTTACTTTTATTATAAATGCAACTTAAGCTTTAAAGCGTCGTTCAAATATAATAAACACGAATATCAATAAGAGATGCATTTGGTAGTAGTCTTACATTAGCGCACAACTCTTCGCTTAACAATATTTTAAAACAACAGACTGAACTGAACCGAACTGAATGAACGCAACTCTCGCTTTAATGAATCTTCGACATAGCAATGAGACCAAATAACATACCCTGAAAGTTGCATAAATTTGCAAAGTAAAGGCAAATGTAATTTGCACAAAATTTTTGCATAGCCTATGATAATTACTGTTTACAAGAGACCTACGGCTTTGCTTCCTTAATACAAAAATACTAAGCCATACGCAGAATACATGTATTGTAGAATATATTGTAGAAAAGTTTTAGCTTTCATTCGCCTTCATCTACATCTTGACAGGCTTTTCTCTGCCTCTCGGGTAAATAGAAAAGAGCAATCCTTATGCTTTACTAATTACTAAATGCAAGAAAAATTTGCGGACAGTAAAGCATTAAAGCAGGAATATATCTAAAATATATATACTGTACGTTAGTAGTGTGCAAATTGCTTTTGTACTTTATTTGAGAACATATGTACTGCAGCAGTATAGCATCTAATGATAATATGTCGTCAGTGTTCAATAAATTATATCGGAGAATACATTAAGTTGATGACATCCACAAATTATACCTCAGGCTATGTTTCGTACTGTTAAGGTATTAAAGGCTTAATGTATATTCTCCTTTGAGAAATAAGAGCGAAACAGAGAAATGAAACACTTATATCTTATTGCACAACAATAAGTTTATTATAGTTAATTTCATTGGTTTAATAAATGATTTCGCTGTAAGCAAAATATGATGAAAGCTTAAGCGACTCTTAAAGAAAAGCCTCTACTCATCTGTTAATCTGACACATAAGAAGTCTGCCTCAAAGCAGACTTAAATTACTTATGTCTACAAAGTGTAACGAAGCGCTTCTCTTTACTTAATGTTAACTTATTTCTAACTTAACAGACTTGCGAATCTAGTTAAGCGTACATTAATACCTTTTTGTGGCTGATTGTGCCAACAATATTACATGCATGCTTGCATTAAGCCTTTTAGAACTGTTTTTTATACATCTAACCTTATATATTATAGTGAACTATGTTCATATAAGTGACTGGGAAGCACCGCAACCAATTTGCATAATGATGTAATAAAACGGTATAAAAAATGTGAGAGATGTGTGAGTCCCTAAAGTACCGTATTTACAGTATATTGTATACATACTCCATTTAAAACAGACTAAAAAAGTTCAACAAATCAATTTATGTTTGATAAAAAAACCAAATCATCAGATGAGATGCGACGAGAGAGAGAGAGAGAGAGAGAGAGAGAGAGAGAGAGAGAGAGAGAGAGAGAGAGAGATTCTCTGGGGTCACGCGAATAAATGAATGAATAAAAGATCTAATGAGCTAATGATGACAGCAGAAGGGAATAGATTTCAGTTAAATGTAGAAAATTTGATTATTTGAATGAAGAAATGAGTTTAAATTATTTTTTTATTGACATTAAATAAACATATTTCATATTTATTTTTTTTTAATAATTATAAGATTAATGGTTTATATAGCAATATAGCGATATAACGCCTGAAGAAATAATAAAAGACACGCTTTGGTGAAAAGTTTGAGCAAATAGAAGTAAACAGCACATAAGAGTGTTATGAGGTATTAGTTTGAAGACGAGCCAACAGCCAACTTATCTCGTCGTCAGTAACGAACTGGATCTCGCATTGTTAAAAACCACAAAAGGCAATATTAAGGCAATAGTAAAGTAATGGTAAATTACGACTCATAAATCTTTCAGTGTTTAGTTAGTTATAAGAGAACAGTATATAGCAGTTTGTCGTGACTTGGCATATGAGCCCAAAGAGTAGCTGTAAAGAGAGCGACAATCACTGTATGGCATAGAAATGCTGAGACATTTCATAGCGAAGAGTGCTTTAAGTCTACAGTAAAGTAATACTTCGTACAAAAGTGCGTTCGCAAGCAATGC
The DNA here is from genome assembly GCA_034698025.1 of Phthiracarus crinitus. Classification (NCBI taxonomy): domain Eukaryota; kingdom Metazoa; phylum Arthropoda; class Arachnida; order Sarcoptiformes; family Phthiracaridae; genus Phthiracarus; species Phthiracarus crinitus. Next base: position 29,051 of record JAQGAW010000043.1, read on the forward strand.
ATAAACTAACTCGTAAAGCAAAGTAAAGCCTAAAGCAATGGAAGCTTATATGCATTTGGTTGTAGTGTCACGTCAGACAATAATTAATTCTACGGTTAATTACTAATCAATCCTTTATTGCTATGGCAACTGTACATCTCACGCAAATGCTCGAACCCTTGTTCTGCTTGAATACTCATCATCATCTAAACTATAGAAGTTGAGAGAGAGAGAGAGAGAGAGAGAGAGAGAGAGGAGAGAGAGGAGAGAGAAAGCGGGAAAACTTTAAAGACAACCAAATCAACTAAAGGTTACAGAAAATAGAAAAGAGCTTTATTTAACAGAATAAGGGACAATAGTGTACTGTACTTTACTGTACAGTATGCTTCACTGTTAGACTATAGTGAGAATGCGAGTTAAGAGCTAGAGTTTGAAGAAAAGTTAAAAACAGTTTCGTGTTTCATTTTGCATGACAATTAAAATACATTGCAATTACCACAACTCTGTTATGTAACGAGTTTTGCATTTGCAAAACTAAGTACTGCATGATTGCTTGCGTGCAACTTAATAAAGTATCTTACTTTCTATAACCCACCCCTATATCTATGAACAGCATTATGAATATAATTTCTATTGTCTTATGAAGATATTGATTCATCGATTGGGCACAACAGTATTAAATGTAATAAAACAAACCAAATCCCAGTAAGTGCTAGAAAGTGGTTTCCCTTTGTTGCGCTTTTATCAAACAATAAAACAATGCTCTAAAAATGATTCACAAAATAATGCGTACAGTATAGCCTCGAATATTTATTTATTTATTTATGCTAAATATTTATTTTCAGATTTGACTAAAAAAGGTTGAAATATAATTATTTGTAATTTTTTATTTATTCGCTTTTTATAGACATGTTGTATCGTATAAACTCATGTTATTACTGTATAAACATCAGACAATGTTATTATTTTAAACAACAATCTTAATATTAATATTACAACATTAATTTTAAGGTGAACTAATAATTTACGATAACAACTACTACTACATAAAAATTTCCTAATAAGAATAATATTTTAATATTAATGAAAATAGTAATTATTCAATGTGTAAGAGAACGGAAAAAGTGATAATTAGTAACTTAGTTAATATTTTAAATGCTGGGTTCGGACCCCAACATTTTCATAAACGTTTCTGCATTTTATTTTATTTTAAATAAATTCCATTAACATGTAAAAGTAAAAATAAAAATTATAAAAATTAATTTTTAATCTACCAATTTTGAACAAGTTTTTAAAATTATTGACTTAATTTTAACAGAATAAAGTAAAATTACTTAAAATAACTCATTTATTCATGGGGAAAAAATTCAAAACTAATTTTCAACTAAAAATGGGTGTTTAGCATATTTTAAGAAAATTAATAAAGTTTTCCGGGTCGGTTAAACCGTTGAATAATCGGCTCGGATTTCTTATCGGGTCGAACCGGTTTGATTTTTAGTTATTCGCTTCGGTTGTATTAAACCGTAATAATTTTACACAAATCTGATAGTTAATCGATAACCCGATTAACAAGTTTTACTGACTACAAAACTTTGTAAACAAAACTTTAAATTCGTTGGAATTTTAAAGTTAAACAAATATTATTTGCATTATTAATCTTAGTAATCTAATTATAGATTCAGATTTTAAAGGATTTCTACTCACAGCCATTAAATATTTTTATCGGTTTTTGGGTTAAACATCAGTTCATATCAGTTGCTATGCATCAACTCTCGGGTCTGGTCGATTAAAATCTTTGTTTTGTTCGGGTTCCATTTTTAATACCCGAAACAGCTTTAAAAATTAACATTAAAACAATTTTTTTATTGTATATTCAATTTAAATTATAGAGCATCTAATTTTCGATTTTAAATATTTAAGGAACTGATAAGAAACTGATAATGAACTCTCTCAGTCTAATGATTACTAATTATCACATAATATAACAGGATAACAGTTAAAGTTAAATTCTCTATCCTTAAAGTAATTAAAGGTCAATTTTTGGAATTATTAGTCTTAAAGTAAAAAAGAAAAATTATGAAACTCAAATGGGGTCCGAAATTATTTATACGTCAATATACAAAATATTTAAAATTAAATATTAAGTAAATATGATTGATATATGTATAAATTAAATATGATATAAAGTATTAAATCTGTTGTGATTCAAAATACCTTTTAAAGACTCAAACTAGTGATTGAAAATTTAGTTTCATTACCGTGGAACGGTAGTGGAATTGAGATTTGTCCTGGTAATGGAGTGAAAAAAATTTAGTTTGCCGGTAATGGAACGGTAGTGGTTTTTTTGTTAAATTTATAGAAATATAAAATCATAAATACTTCTAATTATTTAATCAGTTTTCAACATAAAAAAATGTTTAGGAAATAAAATATCTCTTTAAAAACAATAAATATTAATAATTTTTGTAAGATAAACGTTAAATAAGCTAAAATTTATGATTAAACCGAGTTCAGAAAAATTTAAAAATTGTTAGTTGCGGAACGGTAGTGGAATTGAAAATACTTACGGTAATGGAAATCTAAGACGAGGTAATGGAATCCTTATTTTCAATCACTAACTCAAACTTTTGAAATTTTTATATGATTTAATAATAATACTTTTCAATCTGAAACCACAGGTACATCTTTGAAATCTAAGATAAAACTAATAAATATTTTCCATTCAAAAACTTATAATACTACGATTTCTTTTATGCCTATACTTAGTTAACTGTGATTTTAATCTTTTTGAAGGCTCTCTGAAAAAACTCTATCCCATTAGTAATTGCAATGTCAAAATATAATAATAATGTATTAAATTTATAAATAATAAGTAAGTAAAGGATGTTTAAGACCGTATTTCGTATGGTTTAAGACCTTAAATAATATTGAAAAATAGCCATATAAGACCTTAAATAATTCCGTAGAATTTTTAAACTTTAAATTGCAATTAAAATGTGTTGATTAATATTTTATTCAGCAACGAAGAAAAGAATTATATAGTGAAAAACTTTTTTAATGACTAGTGGATCATATTTAAATATAGCGCATTCGTGTTGTTCTAAGTTAATATCGAGAACAATATTAAATTTGGAATTTCAGAAATTTTCTTTAATTTCCTTATAACTGGAGACTGTTTACTTAAAATCGTAAAAAGATCCCTCAAAATCGTAAAATATTATTTGTAAGGCATAAAGAGAGAAATAATACTTTACAAGACTTAACAAATAACGTTCAATTGGCTTATTTTAACACGATTCGGACTCATACTTAATAAAACGTTAGTATCTTTTACATAAAAAAAACTTTATTTGTCTTAAAAATCATTTCCAATAATCATTTTATTTCCAAATCAAAAATAATAATCATTCACAAAATATTTTAATAATCATCGATAATTCTGATATACTTTAAGCGTTTTGTTAAAAACCAAATATATAGAAATAAAGGTTGAATTTGAAAAAATTAAAATTATTAATATTTAATTAAAAGCAAAGCATTAAGAATGAATGAAATTCATTCAATTATATTCTAAAACATATTTCCTTACTTTAATTAAAGCTTCCTACGGTTTAAACCGGCGGTTTTTAGAGGGTTCGGTTAAATTTTTTATAATGTTTTACCGGTTTTGTCGATTTAAATTTTTTTGTTAGTAAACCATAGTTAAATCGCAAATCAAATTTTATTATATATTTAATAAATGAACTAAAAATTATTATAATGATTAAAAAGCATAATAAAATTATATATGTTTAACTCTAGACTTGTATTAAAACTTTATATATAATAACTCAATGATTTAATAATATTTGAAACATGCGGTAATCTACTAAATTTAAAATTCTAACTAATTTTATTGAAATTTTATATTATATGTTAAAAATAAAATTAATCTGATTAAAGAATGCCATATTTATATAAAAAGGCTTTAAAAATGTTTAAATTTATTTGGAGGTTTAATCCGAGGGTTTTTTCTAGATGTTTGGGTTTAGCATTGAAAAATAGTTTTCTGTTTGGTGTGAAAATATACGAACCACAGAAAACATTAGTTTCAACCACTTATATTAACCGGTTTTAGTAGTAAAGGGTTTCAAACCAATTTGGTGTGATTCATAAAACTTTATTTTAAAAAAACGAATCTTGAATTATCAAAAATTTGTTAATTTATTAATAATTTTTTAATATTTTAGATTAATGTGCATTTAATTACTTGTATCTGAATTGAGATACAATTAAAGTGGTCAGAATTTAAAGCTAGAAAAAGAGTTTGAACGCTCTTGTTTTATCGATAAAGCAAATAATTTACAGTACCGTAACTAAATTTGCGATGAAATGTAACAAAAAATTTAGCCATCTGGAGGCAAGAATCTAAACAGTTATATTTTTAAATAAAATTATTATCATTTACAATAAATCCAAAAAAATTTAAAATGAGTGTTATTTTAATGAATGCAGGTTATTAATTAGATCAAGTTATTGACATAAGATTAATAACTATTTGAATTTAATAATTAACATAGTACTGTAAAAGGCAACATTAATAAATACAGAAAATTAAGTAATTATTAGAGTGACCATAAAATTGAATATTTATCTGTAAGATAAATTTGTGCTATAAATTTCGATCTTTTATTTGTTCATAAGAAAATAATAAGTACTCATTCAAATAATAAAACCCTAATATACCCTACAAAAATTTTAAACCCTCGTGGGTTTTCAAAAATAATTATGACTAGTGATGCACAAAAGTTAAAAGTTAAAGAAATATCTTAACTTTTAACATCAATTCGTAAAATAATTTTAACTTTAATCTTAAATGGTTAAATAAATGTTGACTCGCGTTAACTTCAATTTTCCAGTCAACAATTTAAAATTCATTTAAATACTATATCAAATAATCGTTAAACAAATTTATTTATAAAAATAAATTCTCATAAAAGTTACAAAATATGAAATAATTAAGTGAAAATTAATTATATTTTAGTTTTAACATAAAAATTAAACTTATTTTTCAAACTTACGAAATTTCTTCCAAAATTATTGAATATATATATAAATAAAATTTAAATTAGTTAACCGGTTAAAATGTGCATCTCTAAACTTAATCTAAAACAGAAGTTAATCGCAATAAAAAAGCTTTAAATGAAGCAAATATTTATAATTTGAATTTTGGCCAATAAAAATTAATATAACTTTAATTTTTTGATATATATATATATGTTGCGGAATACCCTGATCCCTATAACACAAAATATAAAAATTGTAAGCGATTTTAATCAAATTAACTTGAAAATAATTATTGAAAGTCATAAAATTCGGTCCATTTAATGTACTTTAACTATCAAAGAGATATTTTTTATATTCAAAATAATTTTATCATTAAATTTTATTATCAATTCTCATATAATATAATAAAAAACATTTCCAAGAACTAATCGTTGAAAATTAGATGTAATTATCAGAAATTGTGTAATTAAAAATGAGTAAATTAATAAGTAATCAAAATTCAGCGCACATTAAAGATTGTTATTTATTTACTAGTTTTCATTCATTTCATTTTCAATAAATTCATAATTTTTAAACTAGAAAAATAATACTGAATTTTATATTTAATTTGAATCATAAGAAGATATTGCTGAAATTTAGTATTACATTTCAAAACTATATGAACTTTAAAATATCTACAGTAATTTTCAATTAAATATTTGAATAATGACTGACATGAATATAATGTTCAAGAACGAAGTTCTTCATGCAAATTCAAAAACGATCACAACAAGTGATCAAACACATCATGTAAGTTAACCCTAACTAGAGATGAGAGTAACATTTTTCCGAAATTTACTTCTTTCTTAAGGATCAGATATGGCTTAAGAATGTAAACGCTTAAAAGTCTTCTATTACTTTCGGATAATAAGATTCAGAAATAAGCACTGAGTGTTATTTTTTATATTAAATTACTCTACCCTTTATTACTGCATAAAAACTTTGCTAATCAAATAATGTCTTCTTATTTTTCGCGCATTCAATGAAGATTATTATGTTACAAGAAATAATATATATTCTGCAATGAGTTTATTAATAAAATAACTGAACTTAGTTTTGCAACACTATTTAAAAATTTATAAATGAACAAAAAATATTGATTTATTACAGTATAAAGATTCAATGAATAAAGCCGATGATACTTGTCATTAAAATGGAAAAAATTGCTTCTGTGATCATTTTAACCTTAATTTACAAATAACTCTATTATTTTATATTATAATTTAATAAATTGAATTAATTTCTATTTTTTATCCATTATAAATCATAATTTAAAGCGTAAACCCTTTCCTCTCAATTTATTAAAACAGGAAGTACTTATTTAAATTATTTACAAATAATGTAAGCTCTTTCAAAGTGTGTATTTTGAAATTATCGATTCCTAAATAAAAATAAACAGATCCTAATTAACGGAATCATCTTTTGAAATACAGTAATAATAATTAAACTTCGAAATCAATTAGAATCAAAAATTTTAACAACAAAAACGCATACATAGAGAGTTTACTACATACTGTAGTTGGCATAAAATCCACTGTAGAAATTGCATCGATTAAAAATATTTAAATTTAATTTAGTATGCAATATTGAAAAGTTGGAAAAATTAGCTAAAGATGCAACCAAATAGTTTTTAAGAAAAATATTTATTTTTCATTCAAATACAATTTAAATCTAGTAGAAGAGTAATTAAGGTAAAAACTATTTGCTCGACTTCTTTCAAATAATGTGAGCGAAATAATTTCAAAAATCGATTTAAAATTACATATTTATTTATTATAGCAATGAAAAGGGACTAAACAGTACCTGTGATTAAGTGTATGAATAAATAGTGCTAATTTTATTATGTGAACAATTTATTTAAGTAAAGATGTGAAGACCTGTTGCGAAAACAAATCATTATAACACACGCAGAACACACCAAATAAGATAAAACGCATAAGTTAGACATTAAGTATTTACTTGATATAACACCAGCAAGAAAAGTAATTTAGCAAAAACCATAAAGAAAAGCCTAATGATGCGAATAATATTAGGAAAGTCTGTATAAAACATACCGATGGGACTCAAGATGGAATTCAAGAGGAATCTTAACGACAGAATAGAGATTAAACAACATTGAAAACATTGAATAGCAGTGAATATAAATCTATTTCTTTGAGTTCTTTTTATATTTATCTGGTTTTATAAACCATTTCCCATTTCTTCAGATCTGATTTAAATATAAATTATTTACGTTTATCCGAAAAACGTATAAATTTCAATATAAATAGATTTTTATAATATAAACTTGTTTTGAAAAAATCATTGCAAAACAAGCATAAATAAACTAATAAATAGATGGGGAAATATAAAAGTAAACAAAATGAGAGAAAGTATAAGTACATATTCTTCACTTTTATATATAATACTGTACATCTAAGTGTAGAAAGTATTATGTCGTTTCTATTTAGAAACACGTGTGTATAAAAAAGTATGTTTTATTTGGTGAAACTGACTGCAATGAAAAGAAGAAGAAAAAACTACTAAAATGACTGGATTGGACTAAACTGGAAAAAAGTAACTTTTTATTGAAACACTTGATGTCGAAATCAAAAAATAATGTTAAGGGAATAAAAGGTAGTCATTTTCCGCTTGACGGCTACTTATATGCTGGAAAGGGTAAGTTCGTGCTCGGCATAGCTTCTAACTCTTGAGTTTCCAGGCAACCCTCAAGTCATAACAGTTGTATGACAAGAATATCCACTTATACTAATTTGATTTTTGTGGTCTGTTCACCCTTTTTTATTTCGCTTCTTTATCTTAACTCGTGATAGCGATGAAAATCTAAAACATTAAGAAAGACAAACTCACAGAAGAGCCACTCGCGGGGATAATATGATTAGCGATTCACAAAGAAGTAGTGGTGAAAAGATGCATTATATTTGTCTACGAGAGCTTTGCGCTTAATTATAAAACATAATAGAAGCGAAGAAAGTGTGAACTTTGCTTTATTATTTACAACAGTACTGTTTGTATGCATTAAATTATAATGAAGCACATCTTTACTTGTTTACTGCACATCAAACAAAAAACAAAACAACACTTCTTGTTCAGTTTTATGGTTAAAGCGCAAAACACCGTTACATTACTTAACAGCGGTTATGAATTTATAATTAATTTTATTGTATAAATTTCGTAAAGAATAGGGATTCGCATTCACAGTCAATGCGATTGCATAATAATCGTGAGTTATATGTTTGTTGCGCACTCGTGAGCGAATTCTTATCATAACAGAGCACTCACAGACTGTATTGACCATTTGTGAATTGAATAGGGTATGAAATGAATTCAATGTATTCCCTACACCTGCCTTTAGTGGCTTTGTAATTACTCTAATTTTGAATTAACAAATGTTGTAGTTTGGCTTATGCTATACCCGAGCTTTGGGCTAAAATTATATCAGAGTACTAAAGGCTTGTCAACGATATTGATTTTGAAATGAATGCACATTAGTGTGTGTATGTGTATGTATGCCAGTGTTATGTGTGTATACGTTTAATAATAAAATTGAAGAATTAACAGAGAAGAAAATAAACGTTTTAAAAGCGAGATATAAAGTTTTGGTGGAGTCAGAAAAATGAGAATAGCTGTAGGCTTAAGTTAAAAGCATTTTCAAGCATATCTTCAGCTAATGCTATAAGCATTAGAAAAGGGGTGTAAAAAGTTTATAATACCCGAGAAAAAATTATATATTAGACGTGTGGTTGCATGCATGGATGAGGTCATAAATTGCGAATTGCGAAGCACATCAAATCATTGTACACTACAGTATACTATACTGTACATTATACTGGTTATACTGTAAAGAAGTAGATGTAGTTTGCATACAACACACACCGCTTTGTTTTAGCTATACTAAAGGATTGGTTGAGAAGAAGAAGTAACGCATATATGAATTAAGCATTAGTAACATTCATTTTCAAATGAAATGAGTAGATAGGAAACGAAAACAAAGAGCCAAACGAAAGCAAACATTGAAATAAAACAGTTGAGACCAAACCTAAGAATAATATATAGGACAACAAAAAACTAACAGAAAAGCAGTTTCCAACTCTTTTAAACCATTTATATTGTCGTACTTTTTAAATGAATTAATTTTAAAAACTCATTTTTATTGGATATAATAAATAATCAATTTTTACTAAATGCTGTTTTTGAAGAAGTTTAAGGAAAAAACAATTAAGAATAAATTCTAGATTTTTCATATAGAAAATTAAATTATGATTTAACATGTAATAAAATTTCAATTATTTAATAATGTTCAATATGCGCATAATAATAATAATAATAATGTATAAACTGAAAAATAATAATAATAAAGTATTGCTTATGTTGGCTTCCTTAGCAACTGAACAGTAGTTTCGGTAATGTTTGATAGAGTAGTGTTGGTTAGGCTTATATGGGTTTGGTTACCTTTAACTTTAAAGCAATAACAACGACCACAAAACATTCCCTCTAAAACTTCTTTGGAAAAAGTAATTCATTAAATAGAAATTGTTACAATAAACTATATTTTAATATATTGCATGAATTAATTTTGATGGCTGGCAAAAGTTATTTGAAAAAATGTACTTTTAATATTAACTTTGAATGAGGCAGTGTTTTCTTTTCTGCTGCCACTAAAGTTAATGTAACTCACATCGAGTGCACACAAAGCTGATAGCCTTCTGCTCTTTGAAATTTTCTAAATGAGTTTTCTGAAGTATATATTTTGTAAGTTACAGCAAACTCATAGTCAACTCATCTCATCTCAACCCTTTACTTCCAGCAAACCAACTTCTCTTTTGATAAAAATATTCCCCTTTGAGAAAATCGATAAAAAGGACTCCTTGATTCGCCTACAGCCTAAACGCAAATGAATGTATAAGAGAGAAGTGAGAGAGAGAACACTGAACAGTCAAGAGAGATGCGAGATGAGGCACAAAACTAGAGAACAGATGAAACATTGAGATGAGAGAGAGAGAGAGAGAGAGAGAGAGAGAGAGAGAGAGAGAGAGAGAGAACTGAGAGCTTTTAACCCGTTTCCTGCTTCGTTTGCTTCTAACGAAAGGGTTAAGGGGACGTTACCTTAATATTTAAAGCCTTTTATGACAAGCAAATACTGTTAACAGAATAAGGCATAAGCATATACAGTATAAATATATAGTAATGGTATAGTGCGACAGAAATTTCAATTTCTCTACTTATACTTTGTTATATAATATGGTAGTAACTTAGCAATTTAACAGCACAGCCACACACTCTCGCACTCTCATAGACACACAGCCATATAGCCATAGAGCCAAACTGACACTGCAGACACTGACGAAATGAAAGTAAAATACTTTCAAAGTAATGGTTGAGTTTGTATTGAAAGAAAGCGTCTTTAAGGGGGTTTAAAATGCCATATAAAATATAAAATTTTAGAGTATAACTAAAGTATTAAAAGATAATTTTAATAAACATTTTAGTCTAATATAATACATTGTCTAAAAACAAAGGATTGAAGTATTATCGTCTTACTAGTTAATCAATATTTTGATTACATGTACAGTGTATTATAAAACCAGCGAAACGCAAGTGAATCACCAAACAGCAAATATTTGAATGTATAGCATAATTCATAGTAAAGTTACTTGAGATGTCGATATGGTCTGATGCAAAATGCAAATCTCTTATTTCAGGGGTGAAGTGAACACTTACGCGCTAACGTATACATGTATAGCTCGCATACTATACATGCTATACAAACACATACACACATACACACTTTAAACGCATATTTCAGGTGTTCGTTTATTTTTTAACATCATTATACTTTGTAACGGGAAGACGAATAGTCTCAACAAACATAAGCATATTAGAGTTATAAAGTAATAGCTTCGTTGCAAAGTTCACATAACCATCTGTTGAATGTTTTTCTTACAAAGATTACAACTCAAGTGATCTTAGCCTTAGTTAATTATAGTCACTTATGCATTGCGCAAAAAACTGTTATATTACTTATGAATATATAAATTTTGTTCGCTTAGCGTTAACTTAAAGCTATAAAAGTCAACTCAAGTATACATAAATGTAGTCTTAAAAGATTAATAAGAGCCTTATCATTCGCTGCTTCAACACAAAACTAATATTGCTTATAAAATTGTGGCAATAGAAAAGATGCATTATGTTATTAATGTTTATTTCTCAAACAATTTTATATTAAAAAATATATAATGTGAATATATATTTTGATGTCATAAAACGTTTTATAAAACTTCTAAACACACAAAAAAGATTTGGAAAGGAGAAACTACTTGAATGAGTTTGCAATGCAATGCTTGCTTTCAGTGTAATGTTTTAGTGAGTGAATGCCTGCTCTCTCTCTCTCTCCCCAGCGACCAAACACATGATAATCCATTGAATCGTTTCTTTGTGCACATGAAATATACTCACTTATTCATTTTCACAGTGCAGTAAAGATGAGGATGGAGGTGGTTGGAGGGGGTCTTCCATCTGTGCATCGTCCGAAGGATGGCTGTGATGATCTTTAATATTTTCCCCAAACTCTAGTCTCATTAAAGATGACTCACACTGCCCTTCTCGAGGCTATATTTCAACGTGTTTCCAACAAAAGAATGCTGATCTCTCCCTCAACTCTCAATGTACTCTTTACAGCATGCAATCTGACATCTTTCCCCATATCTGACATCTTCCCCCTCAAGTACCAACCATTTCACTTTCTCCCACAGTAAGAGTAATCTCACCCTCAGTGAATCATCAAAAGGGGCCCGAAAGAAAAGGCACACACCAGACGGTCGCAGCTCAATCTCTAATATTGCATTTCTAGCTCGCATTCACTTCTTGTGAAATGCTTATCAATGTATTCGCTGTTCAATGTATGAATTAATAGAATAGCAAACAAAGAAGAAAGTATAAGTTCTATAAGTTTATATGTTTTCATTAAGTTTCGCGCAATACAATCAGTTTTCAATTCCAATAATAAAATATTATTAAAATTTGTGTCATATATATTATACACTTGAATTCCCAAACTTTAAGTTATCTAAAACAAGATTATCATTGAATATATAATTTTTCTTCAATAAATGCAGAATAAATTACTTATTTCCAAATCATCAATAAATTGTTTATAAAAATATATTACTGTATGAATAAATGATAATACCATGCATAACAACAAACTATCTATCAATTTTCATCGTTTTATTTAACAAAAACAATTTTAAATTAAATCAATGATTCGCAGTAATTTTTTCAAGTATAGAATTTTTTAAATATACCGCTCATGATTTAAATTGAATTATTATTTTAAAGTATTTTAAGTTAAAATGTTAGTAAAACTTAGCGCAGGAAAAATTTTATCAAATTTCTATATCGATATTTATAAATATAAGAAAAAGTAAAATAATTAATGACAAAATTGCAGAATATTATGATAAATAAAAGATTTCTACATTTATTACTTCTGGGGTTGAAATAAGGCCAAAAATGAGAGCAAAATAGTTCCGCTACTTAATATACATGTGTAATTTTCTTATAATTTTTTATTAAAAACCACAAGTTGTCATAAATAGTTGTGTTAGAAAAACAAACCAAAATACATAAGTTCAGATAAATTCGTAATAAAAGAATTGTTGAATAATTTTATCAATTAAATTATGGTTCAGTAAAAAAAACTCCATAAATACACAGCATATTACGAAAATAATAAACGAAATTGTTTAGAAAATTGGGGAATAACCAATTCACAACTTATTTTCCTATCCATTACACATAAAAACCATACCAAAATCAAGTTATACTGAAACGTGCAAAAATGATTTTTAGCATTAAAAACTAGTTGAGTTAACATAATAAATAATTAATTCATAGAAGACTTCATAATCATATAATTTATTGTTTATAATGACAATTTTATAAACATTGCAATATAGCTATTTTTATTAGTTTTTAAAAGTAAAATTTTCTGCTTTTATTTAAATAAAATAATTAAATAGAAGCACTATTTAGACTATTCTCTCTTGAATTAAACTTAATAATTTAGAAAATACCGTGAAAATATAGCATAACTCGAGTAACAATATATAATTAAATATACCCATAATAATTAACAATAGAAAGCTTGATCCAATTTTTTAGAAAAATATAAGAAATCGAAATGTTTAAATAAAATAATAAAATTATAAGAATAATTGCCATCTGTATGAAACGCGCATCATTTTTAAATTATTTCGTACCGCACAGTAGATATACGAAATTAACTGTTATTTGAATTAAAATAACATGAAAAACAATTGCATAAATTATCGCTATCTTATACATAAATTATAAAAAATATGCTATATATTACCACATAAATGAGTAATATTTTGATTCACTTTGAAAAGCTATTTTTAAAAATTGTTGTTGTTTTGCACATTAACTACAAATGTTATTCATCGTCAAAACAAAATTCATAAGTATTACGGTATACAAGAAAAATGATTACATCAAAGAAATTTATAAGTTATTTAACGTGTTTAAGGAAAATGCGAGATATAGCGGATAATACTGTAGACTTGGTATGTTAGCGAATAATATTTTTAAATTTATTATGCACCGCATTTGCATTTATTTTTATAATTGTAAAGTTACACCCAGTTTAAGTAGTGAATTGTTAATAAAAAAGCGAAGTTTCTCAAAAATACCAATAAAACTGATAAATTAAAATACCCAGAATACGAGAATTTATTTTTGAATTTATAACGAAAACATTTAACTAGTAAACATAGTTTTGTAATTTATACTTTTTAAAATACTGTACTGAGCATTGAATTTTAATTCTATAAAGCATGTTATAAATAAATATCAATGTTATTTACTGATGATGTACATTATAACGAAAAATAAATATGAGTGAAACAGAAACAGATAATAACAATACGGCTCGTCTTTGAGATTTTTGCAGTTTTTAATTTTGTGGTTTGGGTTTGTTTCAAAATCTAATAAAAATATTCTTTTATACGAATACTTATACACGCTATTGACTTAATACAGTGTGAAATTTTAAAATAAAACGTAAATTTGTTGTTGTAAATCACATTTTATTCTGTTTTACTTATGAAAAATAAATCTCTTGCGTTTGGATTTTTTTTACTTCTACGCACTTTTGTCGACTCTAAATACATTGACATAGCATTGCGAGAATATCCACAATAAGAGTGAAAACGCTAACAATTGAGTGGCTTTGTTGGGGTAATTATAGAAACCCCCATCAATCAGACAAACATTATGTAAAAGCAAATGAACGCAATAGAAACTTGTATGACATTTCTAAATTAATATAACTTAGTGTACACTTTAGCAAAAAAAATCAAGCAAACCTACCATTTAATGTTTTTTGGTGAAATATTGTCAAACTCGGCGATTGTTCGCTCAACAATAGCTTGTTTACTATAAGATTCTTTCTTCAGTATCTTCTCTTCTCTTCTTATATTCTATTTATAAAGAAATATATTTCATATTTCCAAAGAATACATTATATTTATAGAAATATTATAAGTAATGCATATTTGCACAGTAACTCAATGATCTTTATCACACGTAATCTTCAAGTAATAACTATTGAAAAAAGCGTAACAAATACGTTATTAATGCATTGAATAACTGTACACATATATTGCACAACTGTTGACAAAATTCAGAAAGTAATTTATGTAAAGTTATATTTCTATCATATTTCTTCATATAAAATAGTAAATTTAAAGAAATGAATGTTAATCGTAAATTAAGTATTACTTAATAGTAAAATACTACTTACTATTAGTTAATAATAAATTAATTGAAAAATAAATATATTGAAGAGAAATTTAATCTATATATTATTTTTATTATATTCTATAATGTATAATATCTTACATAACTGTTTGCACAGAACTGCAATCACAATCACACGGTAGTTAGCAATGACTTGATCATAGATCCTTTATAAGAGTTAGTTTACTCAACAGCTTAGCAATAATGGTTTTCGATTTTCAATCATCCAAATATACATACTGAATATTTTAACTATTTTTTATGATTCTTACACTTTCTTTTCAATCTCTCAATATTTGCGTTATATATAACTATACTGTAAACAGTATGAAAGAATAATATAACCAGTCTTACGGGTTAGTATGAGTGGAATTATTTAGAGCATTACAATATAGTCTAAGTTATGCCAATAACAAAAGTAGTGTATAAGTAGAAATAGTTATGATTTAATATCTATTGGCTGACACACATTAAATGAAAATGATGGTGGTTTGTATTAAATTACAAACTCAAATAAAAGAAAAATAAATGTTACATATCTTGTGTTGTTTTAGGATATACTGTATGTTTTGATTCTACAATTTTTATTAGTAATTAGTTGGGAATCAAAGATCATTTGAGCTGAATTACAATTACAAAAAATAACGTATACTTTGTAATAAAACTTTCTATTTCAGCATAAATTGTTATAATAAATGACTTGTTTTTTATGAATAGAATCGCTTTTAAATTGTTTACATAAACTTTGAATGCAATAGAATAGTGGTTTTTGGCGATTAGATTCATCCATCGTTATCATGAAAATGTTAGAATTTAATTGCTAAATGTTCACCTGTTGCTAAAACAACTAAACAATTAAGTTTTAAACTATTTTAAGTTAAAGCAATTACCGTATATTAAATAATATTAAACATATCTCATAACTGGTACTCATTTCTTATTTAGATTGTTAGTCGTTAAGGGTAACTAAAAATTTAGTTTCTTAGGATTATAAATCGAAGGATAAGTCCAGATATGCAGACGTTATAAAAACGCGCAAAAATATCGATCCACCGAAAGGTGGAATTGTGGACATGAGTAACAATAAAGTGAATGTTGTTAAGAGGGGAATAAGACACAATGACATTGTAGAAACAGAATATGAGCTTTTATGTTGCCAAGAAAACTTAATTACAAAAGCCAGTCACGATTTTCTAATACTGCTTTTAAGAAATTTTCTAAAGAACATTTGCTAGGAATTAATATGTTCTGGTAATGTGTAGACTGAAACTCTACCAAAATGACGACAATAAATGGCTATGAATTAGCATAACCTTATTGCACGTCTTTGCATACTTATTACTTGGTTTAGTTTTCAATACCATTATATACACTAAAACTGTTATCCGATACTCTCTTTACTCTCTCTTTTGGTATGTTATTCTCATAACTATTTATTTGCATAAACATCTATATATGGTTAATGTGTAACATTTTTCCAGGCATTGAATCGCTTTTGATAAATATATTATATATAAGTGCCAAAAATTAAATTACAAGCTAAATATATGTAGAATTTCTTCATAAATAAGAGAATATTTTGTTTAAAATATTATACAAAAATTATTTACAAATTATAATAATTTTTACATAATTTATAAATCTTTTTGGGATATTTTTTAGATTTAAACGTTAATACAATGACTGTAAGACTTATAATTACGTATATATTTAATGTCTATTAAATCTAAGTTTAAAATTCTCAGATACAAAGCGTTTCGAATACAAGTTTTAGAAAAATAATTTTATTATTTTATGAAAAGCATTTTAAAAACGATAATTTACACAAAAAGAGTAAAATAAATAAGAATAAGCATTTCTAATGGATTGTTTTCTAAATAATTTTGTTTATTCTTTCAGGTAAATAACACAACATAAACTCTATCACTCATTCATTCCCTCATTCGCTCATAATTTTACATTTTTATAGTTAAAGTTAATGATCCTTAAACTCGTAGCAAATAAAAATATTTAAATGAACATTTATAAGTTTCGAATTAGTAACATATGCTTGTCTACCGAAATAATTTGTTTCCATAAAATTCCGGAAGTTAAGTAAAATATTTCTACAATTAACTATAAATATTCATTTAAGTTATTATTATTGATTTTTGAAAACTTCGCATTAGCATCAAAAAAAGAATTCTAATTAAGTTAATATTTTAATTATATAAAGAATTTAAATAATAGATTTTAGACTAAATTTAAAATTCCAATAAACTAATTGTTTCGAACAGATTGGGTTTGGAAAACAATAAACCAAAAAGCAATAGAGAGCAGAGAGCATTTAGAACACTCGTTGCATTTACTTACCTCATCGTATAGCTTATCATAGCATGACACCACATATTAGGGTTTGGTGTGTTCGTCAACAGCGATATTCCACAATAGAGCACAAGCTTTATTTAAGTTTTTATAGTGCCTAACGTTTTACGTTTTATGTCTCTAAGAAATACTATTTGGGTGGAGTTGACATAAGCGAATATATATCGCTTCTTCTTAAATGACTGCCAACGAAGTATAAGTTAGAGAATAATAGGAAAACGTTAACGTTATACAGTGCGAGCTTAGTTTCCAGCGTAAGTAAACCATAAAATCGGTGCAAATGTTTGGCAAACACGTTGTTGTCTGCAACTTATAATTTCTGGAAATCGATCTAAAGGTGAATCACTGTAACTCTAAATAAGTATAAGACACGCACCACTTTAATGCGAATAAAGCCAAATAAACAAAGTTTAGTTAATTGAAAACTTTTCAATTTGCAATTATTTTAGCATTTTTAGCACAGGTTTCACTATTTCTTTATGAAAATATATTGCTAGCCGTATATACGCAATAATTCTGTGTATATATAAAACTTATAAACTGAACACAGAAAGATAATGTTGCCAATAGTGTATGAAGTGCTGCGTATTGTGTTGCATATTCGCAGGCAATCAAGTCGTGTGAGGGGAGAATATTTTCAGTTTTGAGATACGAATATTAGGGGAAAGTGGGAGAGAGAGAGAGAGAGAGAGAGAGAGAGGCGAACAAACCATCAGATGATGAGATGATGCGAAATAAGTTTTACTCTGCGAAACGCTAACAGGAAAGTGAACTCAAATTGGTTATTGGTTTGGCGCCAGTCGTTAAATTGAGTACAACTCATTTTTTTTATTATCAAATGTTATATTTAAGATTCATTTTATATTCGCAAACCTAATGCTAATATGTTCTAATTATTATTAGCCCACATCAACACAATTATGCGTTGAAACTGCGGGCACAAAATAGCTTAGCATTGTATTTCAAAGAAAATTATCTTTTGTTTAGAACTTTTTTTAATTCATTTAATACGTGGAAAGAAAAAACCAAACAAACTTTTATGGATTAATGTTTATTCTTTGATAAGTATGTGATAAAGTTATAAGTGGTTAGAGTTTTACGTATTTATGAGAAAACATTTAGAACTAAAGTTTTGTAACCAAATATAGTTAAAAATTATAAGCTTTTATATTTTTTGAAATTTATATAATTAAATAAAAGTTTATATAAAAATTAGTGATAATTTTTTGAAATAGTTTTGCTTACCTTTTAGTATCGATTGGATTGTTTTTGTATTTGAATTTGGAAGTAAAAAGTATACTTTAAAGAGACAAAGCTGTGTTGAATATAGCTTTTCTAAAGCATAACACTAAACACATTTATACAGCCGTCCAAATCCCGAAAGCGTGCTTTTCCCTAATGCTTGACTCATACCACATATGTTCATCTATTACGTCAACAATATATTAGGAAAAAGTATCCCTATTTATTAAAACTAAGTTTTTCCATGGATTTATTAATTAATAATTTAATAAAATTCAGTTAAATTATTTTTTACTCTTATTTTCTTTATTTTACGCATAAAATTCGTGAGTTTACACATTACGTTAGTACTTTAATAGTATATAAGTTGCAAATTATTAAACATATAAGCACTTATATTAAGCACTTAACATATAAAAAAGTTATATAACAACTTATAATTATTAATATTTGAATTTTTAATTACGAATTATTAAGGCTTGAAATAAATTTAATATAAGAAAAATTACCAAAGAAGTAAGAACCGATTAGTTTAAGAATTAAACGCAAACTTTCAAACATAATTGATAGTTCGAAAAACAATAAAATAGAATAGCTATGACATATAGCGCCCTCACATCACATCACATCACATCGCGTAAGTGTGTTATGTGTTATGCATTGGAATAACCGGTGTTTGTTGGCGATTGGCGTGATTGCCAAACATATTATAGGGTCTGTCGGTTATATAGCACTGTTATCCACATTAATAGAGTACCGCTTCATATCTATGTACTGTAATAACGAAATCGTATGATACAGAAACAGAAACAAATATGGCGTCATTGTTGACATCAAAACGATGTTTCACTAACCACTTATTTCGTTTGGTTTCCAATCATTGTTTCAAATGTAATCATCGCGTCTATACTCGAACCAAACTAATCGAAACCAAAACATTAATTAAGAGGTATATTAGATATTCATTTGACCGAAACGTTATCATTGTTTTGTTTTACATTCAATCGCTTCAATCATTTCAATTCACATTTCGGTCTTAAAATCGAACATTAATTGTCAAAATAGATATTTATAATTCATATTTGTTTTATTTTTTTACCGAATAAATACTGAATTTGTGGCGCAGTTTATAGTTATTTGATTTTATAATTTTTGATTTTTTTAGTATCAAATATTATGCAAAACATAAACTGATAACAAATATTTTTTTAAAAATAAATGCTTATATAATATAATAATAAATTTTAAATTAAAAGTTATTGATATATTTTAGAAAAAGTTGCATATCATTGTCGCATAATATCTTCATAAACAAATGTTTGGACAACAACTCGATTCGACATTTGCATAAAACGTGTTCAGTTTGTAAGTTTTGCGGTTGAAATATGTTTGCTAATATAAAGTAATGATTTAAAGAAATGGGTTACACAGGCGATGAAGTTCGTGTGATTACTGTGCCTCAATTGGCCGAATCTCTCAGTGAAGGTGACCTAAGATGGGATAAAGGTATGCTATTATTACATACTGTAACGTTTCTAATTGTTTTTCTTTATCTGAATAGCTGTGGGCGATGTTGTGACTGAAGATGATGTCGTTGGCGAAGTGGAAACTGATAAAGTAAGCCGTGTTTTCCAGTTTTAGTCATATTTTTGCCAATATTTTATTTATCTTGTGTTAATTTTAACGCTCATTCTTTTGTAATTACAATTTATTCATAGCAGGGTTAAAAAAAACAGTTTTTACGCAATTACTGGCGTTGTAATAGAAAAGTGCATTAAATGCAATTAAAGTTAATTTTGATTCTCTTCGAAACACGAAATAGTTTTTCAAGTTTGTTTGCGTTAGACATGCGATGTGCGGTTTTACGCAAAAAAAAGTATTGGACTGTATATATAACGGTACATAACATAAACTACTTTTCGATTGAATCCCTGGTGTATTAGTAAAAGTTATGACTTTTCTCGTTTTGGCTCTTATTTTAATAATATATTCATTAATAGCTTACGTTCATAAGAGCACGTACGTTAGATATTGTTTGCGAAAATGGATTATATATGTCTAATGTCCATCTGATATTATATGAAAGTTTTTTTGCGTTTAATTGCAATCAATTTAATTAGAAAATCGACTCGAAATGCTATCGCTGCTGCTTTTACTGTTGATTATATGGAAAGATAGCTGCTATAGAGATAGTTTTGAATTGTTTATGTGCGTATGAGTTAGGAATTTAAGAATGAGTTTAGATATTAGTTGTCATAAGTAATATGGGAAGCAATGCACGCTTCCTAACATCGCAACCTTTTATATATACTTATGGCTACTAAAATAACGTATTTTTTAGATGGGTGTGGTTCGCTTCAGTCACCCATGAAGTCGAGTCCCTTTTGTCATTACTATCGAAACTTAACTATTCTCATTCTCATTAGGAAGAAAGCATAGATGTGATGTGATGTGATGTGCTGGTTGTGGTGCACCACACATACACACATACACAGCAATAACATTGAGGTGCGCACCTCAGATCATATTGAGTTCAATTAAGTTTCCAGTTTGCAACTTAGGGTTGCTATGCTGGACAAACGTGACATTAGTTATACCAATTGAATACGCCTTAACTTTATTTGTTACTATGAAGAACGCCAAACATGTTGAACAAAATATTAATATTGTCGTCCTTACAGGAATTCCCAATTGTCCCTAAGATGTAATAATGTGGTCAAAGATTAAAATGAAAGTATAGAGTGACAGTAACATTGCTCGTAATAAGAGATAACTTATAGCGTTGATAGCGTTTCAATATCAATAATATGCAGTTTTGCATTCAGTTATTCTCGTTGCGTAGCGTTGCAACGCGTTTTGCCTCAAATTATGTATTGCACCAAATAATCATTAAATTTTTCTTTACCTCTTGCCTGCTATGGCATGAGATAAAACATCTCCGCTTAAAATACTCTTTTGACAATAATAGTATATTTCGCTGATTACTGACATGAAGTTTGCTTATTGTCTAACGGAATATGACTGCAACCAAGTATTCCTTCTTTCGCTTAAAACACTATACGCGCACAGTTATTCAAATGATGAATTTCTCTTTTTTATTTGTTTGTATAAGCATATCATTACCAGTTATTTATTTTGGTTATTGTATTATTGCTACAAGGAATGCATTCGTTATACTGTACAGTATTAATGCGAATGCGTGTCCAACGCATCTTACTGTTTGCTGTAAAAGTTTTTTGATGTAACGCATATCAATGTATGAACGTATTTATTGTTAATTATAACTTAAAGAATGCAATATTCATATCTCAATCTTCATAAATCTGCATCATTTTTTTTGTTCCACTCTACTAATAGATATTAATATAAACCGCACTTTCAAAGCGTATTTAAAATAAATAGCTTATAATGATTATAGCTGTGGTGAAAGCTTTTTTTACATATTCTTGAAGAACAAAAAACTCTCTGTTATATATAAGCTTATATATACGTTAATTTGAATGGAATAAAAAATTGTAATGACAATAATTTAGTTGATGAGAAATTAGCTTTTCTAGAAACGAAAATCTTTTTCAATTAGTTAATCATTATCATTATCATTGTCATTAAGTTTGCATGAAATGTTAGTTTTCTCGTATCATTTCTTGAAAAAAAAGAATACAACATTTTTATCTTACTATTAATTTTAGCGACAAAAAAAATTATACGCGCGATCTATATATTGCTGAGCATAATAATAAATATTGTGTGTCAGAAAAGTAATGACGCTTTAAGACTCGCTGTTTGGAAAAAAAATCTTTGATTAATAAACAAAAAGCTTAATTTTTCATTTTATGAATAGAATTGCGATAACAGTTTTTGTGCGATAACTTTTTTGTTACAAATGCTATTTTAATGAATACAGAAATATTAATCTATTAAAGAATTGTTTTGTAAGATATCTTCGAGTATTTTATCGGAAATAATTCTCGAGATTAAGGAAAATAAGCAATTGTTAAATGAAAAAAATATTACTATTAGGTTTAAGTTTGCGAGCGTTTAACAATTACTCCCTCATCCTTTAAATAACAATATTATCTAAAAGTTTTTTATGTAATTAATTTAAGTATTATAATAGAAATTTACGATTTGAGATAAGTTATTGTATAAGTCAAAAGCGTAAATACAATGTTTGTTAGATATATTTTACATTATAATATGCATGTTTTTTGATTAAAGTTTAGTTTGTTCTAATTATTTAATAAAATAAAGATTTTAAGCACTTGAAAAAAGATATTATTAGACCCTACAGTAATACATGATGATAAGGGACTTTACATACTATGAGACAAATAATGATTTTTTAAAAATATTTTACTATTGATTATTTATTTTTTGATTATTATTAAAATAGGATTTTTCCTTTATTGTCAAAACTAGTTAATTTAATATTTTCATATTTATAACCTCGTAATTTGCACTTATTTTGTTAAAATTAAATATTAACTTGCATTTCGAAATTATTAACAGAAAAGAAGTTTCCATAGAGTAGAATACATATTTACTGTATAATCAAATTAATTTTTAATAAATTTCTCTATTGATAACTATGAGAAACTATATATTTATTTTTTGATTACATGATATCTGAAATCATTAAATTCACTTATATTTAATTATTTTAAATCTTAATAATTATATGGAAAAGAATACCATACACTAAAAACTTTGGATTGTTTTTTCAATTTATTCGTGTAAATAGGATTTCATTTGAACTTATTTCGCTATACTTTTTTGTTCGTTAACCATATTTCACAAAATTTAATAAATAGATAAATAAAATCTAATAAACAACAATATTTGGAGTGAAAATATTTTTTATTTTGTTTAAATTCCAATTCCTTATTACAGCTAAGAGCGAATGCTTTTCATAGTACTGTATCAGCATATATATTTCGCCCTAAAAGACTGAAAATACATTTCACACAACTAGTTTTTCCATAGAAAGCATAGTTTGCTTCACTTTTTTAATTTTTGTATGACAAATAACATTAAATTAATTTTAAAATATTGATTAGTATTTTATCATTATTATTATTTTAATCGTACCATACTTTACAAACGCTATTTGAATTTTATTGCGACCTAAATTACACTTAAGATTTCGGTACTGTCCTAATTCGCTGCTCCCATCGAAAGTTACAACTATCGATTGTACTGATGCATGTATTACTATGGCAGCT
>JAQGAW010000044.1:0-52710 GCA_034698025.1 Phthiracarus crinitus
AAGTGCGAATGAGACTGCAGTTTATTGGGGGAGAAATTGACTCTACCCCTGTTTCTCCTTTGGACGCGTCATGACTGGTAAACAGTATGACGAAATATTAACGTTTATTGCATAGTTCGCGTAGACGTGAGAACGGCGTCATAGCCTTAACAGTGCTAAACAATAAAATACAAAAAAAAGCTTTGTTACATAATGTAAAGAATCAGTGATATGGTTACATATCCCTACTTTTTTTCCACAATATTACATATATAAATACTAATATATACTATTATATAGTAGTAGAAAACTATATGATGTTATTTGCGCTTATAAGTGAGGATTGGTTACATTAACTATTCCCAGACTTCTAGACGCTATATCAAACACAAGTGAACTTTGTTAATGTGTTAGACTAATACAATGATATGTTGTACGTTATGTTATGCACACGTCTTAAACAATATGTGTAATAACAGCAATCATTTAGATTATAATAATGCGTTAATATTGGCACCAATGGTCAGAATATCAACGCTTCCAATGAGATTATTGGCATTGAAATATGGCGCTAATCTTGTATACACCGAAGAAATTATTGATTACAAGTTGATTCGATGCAAACGACACGTCAATCATATACTTTCGACGATAGACTTCGTCGATGACGACGGCATTGTTGTGTTGAGGACGTGTCCAATAGAAACCGATAAACTAGTGCTTCAATTGGGAACCAGTGATCCGAATCGAGCGCTAATCGCCGCTAAATTAGTCGAATCAGATGTGGCAGCGATTGATATAAACATGGGATGTCCCAAACAGTTCTCCATGAAGGGAGGAATGGGTGCACATCTGTTAACACAACCGCAACAGATTGTGTCCATATTAACCAATTTAGTGAGTAATATTCAAAAACCGATTTCGTGTAAAATACGAGTTTTGCCGAATATCGATGATTCGGTGAAACTCGCAAAATTGATCGAATCGACTGGAGTTAAGGCGCTGGCAGTTCACGGAAGAACTAAGGAAGAGAGACCTCAACATCGAAATCGAGATGAAGTGATCGAAGCGATTGCCAAATCAATCAAAATCTGTACGATAGCTAATGGCGGTTCGTCTCAAATAACTAAATACGAACACATCGAACAGTTTGCTAAAAGAACGAGTTGTTCTTCGGTTATGATCGCCAGAGCAGCCATTAAGAACTGTTCCATATTTAGTAAGCAAACTGTTTTGATGCCAATTGATGACGTAATTCGAGATTATCTCAAATATGCGATTGATTTTGATAATAATGTAATGAATACTAAATATTGCATTCAACAAATGTTGGGTTCATTGCAAGAGACGGCAAAAGGGAAGGCATTGCTCGCATCGCAACACATCACCACTATTTGCAATTTATGGCATATGACCGACTATTACAATGATAAACAAAACTCTATTTATGAGCGAACCAAACAAAAATTAGATAATATCATTGATTTAAACCACTGTTTTGTTAAGCGAAGAAAAATCAATTCCGAAAATGACGATCGAATTCAAATGCCTTTTATTTTTGTGCGCACAGTATTCGGTGACAATGATTTGCCAAAATCTATTCTATTACTATGGACTTATAATAAAAAGATAAAAATACCTCATTATCGAACCACACAAATAGAGAAACATTTTCATACTGTTTGCACTGTCGACGGAAAAGCATATTCAAGTACTTATTTAGAAAAATGTAAAAAATTTGCCGAACAATTGGCTGCTCTCGTCGCTATCTATTCATTAAAATTAATTGATAATTTAGAAATCGTTAAACAATGTCTTATTGATGAAAGTTATAGCGTGAAAGTTCTAGCAAACGATCGAACATTTTTCATTAAGACTTCCTAATAATTAAAATGATATCTTAATAATAGTTCAATTTTCAAATTAACTTAATTTTCATAAATTTATTTGGATTATGTGTCCCAAACCACTCTAATAAAATTCTCGAAAAGCATTGCTTTCACAATTTATAGTTTAAAGTGCATCTCATTTATGCGACAATTCTAATTTATAGTAAAAATTTCAAAAAAATTATTCTTATGAACAGAGATGTCTCATTTTTCAAAATTTCAATGAGGATGATCTGATCCTTGCTTATAAATGATTAAAATAAATTAGATTTATTAAATACTATTTAACTATTTGTTGCTTCCAACTTAAATAAGTCAATTTATATTTTTAATGTACCGGTAAAGTAAGAATTAAAATTTGATTTTGATTATAATTCGCATAAAAACTACACTATTCGAAAAATTTTCAAGTTTTAAGAGTACTTATTTATTTAAAATAAGGATCTGCTTCAGTATATTTCAGTTTTCTCAATACAAAACTTATTTTACAAATACGGTAATATGTACTTAAAGTACACAATTAATGTAGAAAAAGAATGACTAAAATTGAAGAAAACACGTTTCAAACGGTTAATTCTGGCTCTGGAAGCTTGTATTGACCATTAGAGTACACTAACTTTTGTTCGCGAACTTTTAGATCAAGAAAATGTCTCAATTCGTGAAGAGTTAACTCA
This sequence comes from Phthiracarus crinitus, assembly GCA_034698025.1. NCBI lineage: Eukaryota > Metazoa > Arthropoda > Arachnida > Sarcoptiformes > Phthiracaridae > Phthiracarus > Phthiracarus crinitus. The sequence goes on from JAQGAW010000044.1 coordinate 2,543, forward strand.
TTATTATTAGTTGCTTGCATTGCAAACATTTGTAACATTGTATGGATTCTTTCTAATGGCAGTGACGTTAAATTATTCAACATATTGACCACAAATGACCAGTAAATATTAAGCTTCTCTTCTCGTTCGTCGTGTCCCGAAGCGTTAGTTTTATCAGTACCCAAATCATCATCAAAATCGTCTTCAATGTTCATAATTGTTTCATTAGTATTGGCGGCGTGCGATGACATTATTTTGTCGTCTTCGACCAAAACAAATGTGTCAGTAATTGTCTCTTTAAGTATACCCTTATTTTGCCACAAAGCTATACGTCGTCTTAGAATCGATGGTGGAATCGACATCACTTCACTTAACTCCGTCACAGTCCACGTTTGTCTGTCTTGAAAATGCCAAATAATGGTGGCCTGAATCGGAGGCACAGAATAACTTAATTTTTGGCCATCAAAATCAAGTTCTAACTGCACTAAACCCAAATGAGACATCCAATTAAGAGTTCGCGATCCTTTTATTGTTTCGAAAGCTTTCGTGTATACATCTGTTGCTTGCGTGACATCTGGAGGTAATTTGAGCGAACTTACGTCTTCGATGGAAGGCAGACCTAATTTTTCGGGCCAAAACTGTGCCGAAAGTATTAACGAATTGACAGAAAACTTATCGAATTTATATGCTTCGATTTCTCCAGCATTAATGCGTTGATTAATACGTTTAGAAGCGGTTACGTCTTTTAACATCACTTCGCATGCGTGCAAATCTGATTCACCAAATCTGAGTGTTAGTAACTCTAGATTTCGTCTCTCGTTTTCGAGATTGCAATCGAAATTAGTGAGAAGCCTTTGCGCGAGTAAGCGCTGATACTCTTCCACAAACAAATCTTTACTCTCGTATATGTTGACCAAAATGCTGACGATATCCGAAGAACGCAGGGATTTAGGAGTACCGACATCTTGAGTGGCGTCAATCGGGTCGGGTTGCCATTGTTGCCAATTTTCAGCTATATTCTCGTCATCGCTATTATAATTCGCTTCGTCACCCGTTTGCACATTTCCTTTGACAAATTCTGGCGTTAACTCAGAAGAAGTATCATCAGTTAATGCTGTAATAATACACCGAACGGTGTCATCCCTTAATTTCAAATATTTCCTTACGGGTTCACACACTAATTGCAATATAACGCCAGTTGGATCGAGAACTCGAAGCGCTTTGATCGCTGATATATAAGCAGCAAGAATGTCACTGGTGCTCACTCCTGGATGTAATAAACGAGTTTCTAATGATTCCTTGAGAGTTTTGATTAATTTTGGTCTAAAATTAGCACATTTTTCCAGGCATTCGCGTAAATCTATAAGTGATGGTTCAGACTCAGGAAATTCGATTATAATATCAAACATTTGCTCCATTCGACAATTGGCATATGTTTCATACAAAAAATGTGTTAACCTTTCCTCTAAATTCGACAAATTATTGTCTACAGATGATCCTTCATAGACAAAACGAATCCAACCAATCACTGTATTGTCGATCCAACTTTTTAAATTGCAAATACAGGAAACCTCGAAATTTCCTAAGAGTGATCAAAAACAAATTGTTTCTTTTTTAAAATCTTTTTTTAAAAATTCGTTTTACTTTAACAGAGAAATTATACTAAATTTTTTAGGTATCAAATTAAAATATTATTAAGTTTTAAGAGTATCACAGAACTAAATTTATATCTCATTTATCGTCAATCTTAAGAACATTTCAATTAATACAGCAATCAAATCACAAACTTAACACAAAATACAGGATTAGAAATATTTAGAGTTATGTAATGGAAATTATATTTAGCAGCAATTTTATATATCATATTATTTAAAATTTATAATTTAGTTTTTAATTGAGATATAAAAATGGATACCTTTACAACTTTCGTAAATATGTTTCTCAATACAAGAATGCATAATAGAAGTGATAGCATCGCCCACAAGCACTTCCAGTAATCCTAATTCACTTAATTGTTTATTAAACAGCAAAAATGAGTCGTTAATTGATTGGCAAAAGCATTGATTTGATTGAGAACTGAACGAAAACTGACACGCTTTGCATTTGCCTTCCGTTTCGTTGGTTTGCATGTCATCATCGCTCGAATCGATAGTTTGCTCACCGATTGATTTCGATTTTTCGAACTGTTTTACGCTGAATGCTAACGAATAAGTGGTTAACAGATACTGATTGAAACAAATCGGAATTCGAGCCATAAGTATTGCGCGCAACAATGCCTTCATTTTATCCGAGTATTTGCGCGATTCTTCAATATCGCCGAAACACAAACTTATTATCTCATTATTAGTCCATTTGATTGCTGACACGTGTAGCGAATTCATTGACGAAAACAATAGATTATGCGTTTGATGCGACGATTCCGACGATAATGGTTTGAATGATGACCAAAATTGTGGCACCAATTCGTTTGTCACGTAATTTCTATACATTTCATAATACCATTCGAATAATATAGATATAAACGAGTTGTGTTCTAATATTGTTTTCGCATTTCGAAACAATATATCGTTTAATTGTGTTTGTGTTTCAGTATTTGATGGCATTTTCTGTCATTTAATTATTAGTTATATTATACAGTATATGACATTTATTTATTGTATTTGATTTAAATGGTAACTTACGGTTAAATCTATGATTGATTGAGTAATCAAATTCCACGAATCGTTAACTATTGAACACATTTTGAATGATATACATATATGTATTGAAAATTATTGGACACATAAACACATGTCTAAATGATAACATAAGCTTACGAGTTATTTGCATGTAAATACAACGTATTCATGTGCGCATGCGTGTCATCAGGAACCGGATTATTATTGGATGCCATAAAATGCCATATTTTGCCACAATCGCTCTACAATGCCATGAGTTGCCATAATTTAAAAAATAAGTAAAATACGCCATAATTCAACAAATAATGTATAAATATATAATAAATTTCGTATATTTTATATAAATATATGCTATTTTTAAGAAATTTTAAATATAAATGGAAAAAATATCGGCCTAAGCATAGAATTAAAAAAAGAATTCGAGACAGAATTGTATTACAGTATGTTTATATCAAAATTTGTTGATATATGTTGAGATATGTTGAATAATTTTATAAAATAACTGATTTGTATTAATATTTGACTAAAATGCCATAATTTGATTAAGAAAATGCCATAATCGATACCATAATTTGACAAAAATCATGCCATAATTGACACTCTAACACGCCATAAAATTCCGGTTCCTGGTAATCATTGTAATAAAAATGATGGCAAATTATGATATACCATAAGTTATAGTTAAGGATGCGACAAACCAGGACTAAAAAGTACCAAAAACGGGCGGGAAAATCGGGAATAGAAAAAAAGGTTAATTTAAATAGTATTTGAAGCAAATAGAAAAAAGGTTGTAAATATTTAACGTTATTTGAATAAACAATTTCTGGACATATTTTAAATTGACAAAAACGAATTAAATTGAATTGTATAATACATTTTTAAATTTTCTTCTGTAAATTTGAGCTTATTATCTCCTAATAAATGATTATAATGTGAAAAAGAACGTTCGACTTCCACAGAAACAAGAGGTGCATATTTAATAATCTTTTGATGATCAAAATTATCATTTGATATGAAATCCTTATATCCAGATTCGATCGAAGATCGCGATTCCTTTTTATTAACGGGAGTTATCCGCTAAGTCGTATTTTATCAGCCTTCGGACCAAAATTTGTTTCTAAACAGAAGCCTAAACCACGCCCCATTGAAAAACTCGACGAATTTAAACGATAATTTTCTAAAATTTTGACAAAAAATTAAAGGGGTCACAAAAACTCATCGGTTTTGATGCACCATTTTTAACATTTGACCAAAAAATTTTCAAAATTTTCTATTTTTTCTCGTCCTTGATTTTTCCCAATATTGGGTGGGTGTGGTCGGATTTTTGAAATTTCTAGGGGGATCAACCCTGGGCTAAGCACCCCTCTTGTGTAACTATGATTTTTTAATGAAACTAACGATTTTATAAAAAAAATTTTAAATATATTGGCCGCAATTCGTGTAATACTCGTTTCAATTTTAGACGACGTCTATTTGTCTAGATAGTGCCACAATATAAACAATACAAATGAAATTAAAAAACACAATATCGTAAGGCTCGCAATAACTGAATTTAATGTTTAAATTTTAGTGTTTTTGATCACTAGTTCTTTCCTATCGATCCCATTATTTTCCTTAAGTATTGTTTGTTTAGAATTCAAATCCATAGCTGTATCTGCCGTAAACTCATAAACAGCATCCGGATAATATGCACGAAAAAACCAAAGATATATGCATGCATTTATGCACTTAAAAACTCTATTATATGCACGATTATATGCATCAAAAACAATGGAACAAATTTTTAAAAGTTTAAATTATAACTTAGTTAAAGGTAAAAAATAGTTATTTTAAAATTTCTTTCGTTTAAGTACTCTTTTTTACGCAAATATAAATTCAAAATTAAAAATTTTTCAGTTTCACGTGTTATTTGTATAAATAAGACTTGATTTTTTTAGTTTTAACATTTTACTCCACTTTGACTCGTATAAAATCCAACAAATCCAACAAATTTTATTTCACATACACAATATCTTGTTCGTATGTTAGTTCAGATTTTATTCTCTCTTTTAAAATTAGCTGAGCAATAAAAATAGTGCTAATTATTTCAACATTTTTTTCAAAAATTGTGAAAATATGCATCTATTTGCGAAATGTTCAATATATGCATGCAAACGGAAAAACGCAACTTTCATGCATTTCCATGCATTTATATGCATATATGCATTTATCCGGATCCTGCTTATGACACCATAAAAATTCGATTCCTGCTCATCATTAAGTTCAGGTCAAGTATGTAATTTTTAAGCTCAAGCTCATGGCTTCCAGATTTTGAGCTTAAGCTCAGGATTTTCAAGCTCAAGCTCAAGATATTTGAGATTTCTCACATAATTACTAATAGTACTAAGCGTATACTGTAACGCACGGATTATATATACTGTACAAAGAAATTCACTATTTTAGTTTATTTTATCATAAAAGTTTGAACAAAGTTTTCCTTATTTCTAAAACTAAATACTTAATTTGCCATATTTAGATCAGACACAAAAATATATTAGTATTCTTGACAGTGATTTTGATTCATAGATGATCAAAATCATAGCTTTACTAGTTTTTGATACAATATTTAGAATAAATTTTAGTCTATATACTGTAACAAAACGCTTCTGTCAAAGCACAGAATAGCGTTTTTCATATTCTATACATTAAGTGTCACAAATTATACTGCTATTATCAATTAATTATTAAGCAAACTTTCTGTGAACTTGTGATGCTAAATATATCTATAATGCAAAAACTCTCAATTTGATGCATTGAAAGAAAGATAAGCTCAAATTACATTATAATTATTTATTATTACAAACAATACTATTTCGCACTAAAAATTAATTAAAATCGATAGAGTTATCAGAAATTAGTCTGAAAACTCGGATAATAAAATTATAAGTCTAAAATATAATTTTTAATTATCCAATATAAGTTTAAGTTGTATTGCAATCAGATTTTTAAAAATTGAAGTACTTATACTGTATTTTAAAATTTTCGGTCAAAATAAGATTATGAGGTTTATACTCGCTGTGATATGCGCTTTAAAACATGGATTTATCATAAAATGAAAAAAATTGAATTTAAAGGACTAATGTATATTACACTGTTTTTATACTACATCTTAAGAAAAAGTATTTTACTTTCCGCTAAATTAAAGCATTAAGTAAATTACACGTATCGTATTATCCGTAAAATTATCGACTATGGTTATTATTTTAGTTACAATTGTACATTCTAAATGCTTTTTGGCTTTACATGCAATTTGCCACATACAGTCGATATGTTCTCCTAAATTTTTTTAACTCATAAATTATCCCAAACTACTGATTTTTTCGAATTTTTAACTTCTTTAATTTTAGACGATTTAATCTTTACAGTAAAATAACTTGCAACTAATTAATGTGCCCGAGGTTTAACAAACAATTAATTAATTTAGTTCTAATTTAAAATTTAAAGATATAAACACAATTTTTTATCTTTCAATATCAATAAATTCTTTTAAATTCTTTTTTTTTGCATAACGTGTAGTTAAAATCTTAATTTATATTTAAATATTAAAGCAATTTATTTAAATAAAGTTTTTGATAATTTAAAAATGTTTATGAAAAAAATAATTTTTAATATTTTATCTATAATCGATTGATTCGATGATTGCACCTTACCTTGGAATGGATATCCAGCAAATATTGGTCGAATGTTTAAACCACTTGAAACAGCCATTAAAAGTTTGAAACGAACAAATTGTATGAACAAATCGAGTAAACGTATTACTTTATGCACCACTTTATGAAGTTTAATGAAATTTAATTGCAGCTAATGTTTTAGTTAATTATTATAGCAGTTATATTTGATTTTCCGATAATTGATTTGCTTCCCATTGACCATAACTCTGGATTGGATGGATCATTAGATTTTAGTAGAAATTCTCAAAGGAGATCGAAAAGCAGTGGTAATGAGATATTTATTACTTTACAAGCATCGAATAAAGCAATAATAAACTGTGGACTGCAATAAATAGGAGATACTTACACATTAAGAAGATAATACTCATCATAGTTTTGGTTACTAATAAACGCTATAAAATCCAAAACTATTTAACTATTTTGAGTTCGTTAACAATTAGTTAAAATAAATTTTTATCCAATTTAAAGAATAATAGATGATACCTAAATCTAGTATGACATACACATCGCTTACATACAAATAAGTTTAAAAAGTTTTTTTAAGAGTTAAACTTGTAGTGCTTTACTCCGATATATCTTCCACCCAAGCGTTCATCTTCAACTCTATTGGCCATTAAAGTTAGCCTTAGGACGTCCCGCTATAGAAAACCTATTGTTAACAAACATATTCAACATGTTATTTCGCTGCAATACTAATGTAGTTACTTGTGTCGTATTATAAGCTATTCTGTACAGTATAAGATACTGTAGTTTCTCTCTTTCACATGCATTGATATAAAATAATTTAGATAAACCTAAATAAAGGAATTTAATTGAGTTTAATTAAAATATTATGTTATTTATTCCTTAAATAGACACCAAAATAAATACAAATAGGAAGTCGTCAGACCCAGACTCATGATTTTAATCAGACATCCAATATGTTTGACATATATACTGTATATAAAAGAGCGTAAAAACGGTTGTCCGACACATTCTGAGTTCTCAAAATGTAACGGATTATCTTTACCTTAATTATAGTCTTTTCACAAAAGATGTCAAACAGCGTTTAAATTTCTTAAATAAACAATTTAAATATTGTATTTATATCAATGAATTTAACTAAGTTTGCTTCTGTTGTTTAAGAATATACTATAATACTGTATTAATCGCTTCGGTTAAAGATTTGAATAAAAGAATGTTCTGTTACTTTTATTTCATTAGTTAATTATAAATAGAGAAAATAAATATAATTTAATTGGAATATATATTTTGATTCAATTATGTTTACTATCTCATATCATTTGATATTTTTTTAAAAATTAACAAATTGACAAATTACAAAAATATGTACTGTAAAATATGAGTTTAAGTATTTTTTTAAAAATAAATAATATATTAATTTATTGAGTTTTGAGCGCACTTAAAATTCATTAAACAAGTATTTGTTGTTCATCGCATTGGTTTAAAAATAAATAGAAAAAAAACCAAAGATTCTTCATCTAAAATTTAAAACCATGTTCCAACTATCATATTAATACCTTCAATAATATTATGACACTTCAAAGATTTTTAAGTTATACTGTAATAAAACTTTAGAAATACAAACCATAATAATGTACTGTATAAAATTTTCTTAACACTGTTTTTTATTTATAATTTTGAGTTTGGAAAAATAAAATAAAAAATTTGAATAGAATATATCCTGTACTGTATCTTTAGCTGTGTTTAAGCGATAAACTAATAATAAATTTACTTCAATTATCGTTTTATAACTTATGGTTTAATAAGTAATAGAATTTATGATTTGAAATAATGATGTGATATATATATTGGACAAAAATACTGTATAATATATTACAGTATAATATAAATACACTATGTTTAACCGATATTAAACGCAATCATGGGTTTTGGGATATAATGCAAACAATCAGCAAATAAATATCACAACAACACGAAAGTCATTAAATATAAAGCGAAAGCCGTGGCGAATACCAGTTTGAAAGTCATTAATGGATTGCTTGGGGTTATGGGTACTGAAATTCAGTGACAGTACAATAGAGACAAAGACCGGTTAACTGATACTCATGTTCACCTACACTTTAATGACGGGCTGTAAAATAATTAGGTTAGAAAGCTCACTGATTTTCTCCTTTGACAATGATAAAGATAAAGGTAAAGGTCATACTTTTATCTGTTTCTTTGCCGAAGAAACCTTTTCTTGGAAAGGTAGCGCGTAATTCTGATAAGAAAAACTTTTCTGTGCGTTAAAAGTTGTTTGAATAGGAGCGCAAAAACTATTACGAGCATCGCTAGCATCACAATAATACAGTCTTTTTGTTAACGTGTCTGCAGTTTTGCTTTAAACATTTTTTTGCCAATTTCAGCAGACAGTAAGTACAGTATTTGTGCATATATGTGCATACATTATTGCACGCATAAAAAGAAAAAATATGAAAACAAATGAAATAGAAAAAACAAGCTGTTCGTGAGGTGCAAGACTGCTTGTAAATTAGTTTCGGTGTCTATTATTGTGTGACAACACCTTCATATTCATTTGTCAACTCAGTTATTCAGTTATTTTTGGGGCGTGAGATCATTTATTCAAATCACAATCTCCTTATTCTTTTCAAAAAATTGATTTTCATTTAGATAGTGATCATAGCAAGTGAAACAAACACTTAAAACAGGAAGAGAAGGTCAAACTGTAAAAAAAGAAACTTAACTTCTTTCTGGCTCTTTAAGTCTGACTTTCAGTTATTATTTGAACAAATTTGTAAAGAGTAGGTTCGAAAAAATTAGCGTATTGTTTTATTTTGCTAACATTTATTTTGGTTATTTCAAGCGGGAATCGATGTTAGCGGGAGGTCTCAATAAGCTCAGAAGCCATACCATTTGTCATGCCTTATTAAACGTTTACTGGTGTGCCTTCATGTTAAAAAGTCTCCCACGACTATGTGCTATCGTTGCCGATAATAGTTGCGCCTATGACTATGACTATGCCTATGCCAACAAACAGACCAAAATTTATCACTACATGAAAAACTAAACCCAAAAGTTATGAATGATTATATACCGACATTTCAAGCATTTGAGGCTATCGAGGATATCGAGGCTGTTGAGACTATATAACCCAAACCACTATGAGAAAGTGTTTTGAATGCCATTATATAAATTATGTTCACCGCAGTGAAAGTTAATTTATGGAGATTTTAATGAAAATGAAGAATTATCTGCGACTCTCTGAGTAAAACAGAGCATTAATTGAAATCTGCACAAGAATGCAATAAAGAATTTATGATGAATGTTATGTTTAAAACGCTGTTTTTAGAAATATTATTTCAACTAAATATATTATTTTTTATAACAAACGATTGTTCAATTTTAAGAAAAAAATTATAATAAATATCTAATTACGAACACAATCTTTGAACGCTTGAATGGTATGAATTATTTTTATTTTAAAAAATATAATCAATCAAATGCAAAATTTTTATAAATACCTGAAAAGTAAGTGCTTTTTTAATACATTTCTTATCCTTAATTAATGCAATGAATGTAATTATTATATTTATTGAGTCTATTTTGGAAGCAATCAGAGATTTTTAGTTCTTTCAATCTTCTAATCCAGTCATTGTTAGCCTTGAATTACGTGTTCATAATCATCAATTCATGTGTAGTGACATTATGTAACCCTTTTTCGGTAACACATTGTTTAGGCCATGTAACATGTTATTGAATGGAATAAGAAGAATATGTATGAGTGTATAGTTGGAAGAAAAGTAAAAATTAACAAATAACTTATGACATTATTCGTTAAATCATTAAGAATTAAAATATTTATGATCGATTTACTTGCAATTGATAATTCTTTACTAATAAACTATTTAAAAATAGAGGCTTATCAGAACATTGAATATATAGTAAATAAAACGATTGGAATTTAATTAGAAGAATATGCAATTAAATAAAAATTAATTCGGTAATAGAATGTTTAAGTATAGGGTGACTTGAGTTTTATTTTTTCTTTAACAGTACTTAAATAATTGATGAGAAAAAATTGACTGGTGAATAATTCATTGAATATTAACTTTTCTCAGATGTAATTAAATAAACTAAAAAACGATAGTAAATCATGTGATACAACAATAAGATGTAATTTGCATAAAGTTATTAACCAATCGTTTTGGTATAAAAGCATAGAGTAATTGAAGCTTTAGTGGCATAACAAATATCAACTTTGTTTGGACTGTACTTGGAGTTTGATTATTGCCATAAAAATGGGAATGCGTTGAGCATGAATGCCTTTCTTTTCACGCTTATTAAAAAAGATGACAATACTCTATAGTGTTATGTGCATAGAGGGTCAAGTAGAAGGAAATTTAGAAATAAATACTAGCGTTAATTGAAAAGCGCGATATGTGATGCCTGCGATCCTGTTATGATGCTTTCATGCCTTTGATGCTGAAGATGACTTTAAATGATAGGAAAAATTGTGATCAAAAGCATTCATATACTCGATCGCTAAGGAAACGAATGCATTCAACATTAAAGTTAGTGACAGCAAATTTATTATTAGTTGTAAAGAAATATGTGTAGTGTTCGCTGTCAACTGTGATCATCACTCGTACCAACTCTATCACTATATCTGAGGACTTTAAACATTTTTGTTAACTTATTAAGTGAAGAGTTAACTCAATCAAACAAATCAAATTGTTGTTAGAGTACTGTCACAGTACTATGCTATGTGTCTGTGAATGAGTGTTGTGTGCGAAGTGCATACCAGTTATTATTGTTATCACAACTTCAAATAACTTTTAAATTGAATCGAAACTATTTAGTTGTCGCTGACAAACACCAAATCAGTAGTTCATTATTCGATTTGAGTTTTGTTGGTTCACAACCGATAGTCAAACTGTGGCACTTCGATTGGATGTGTTATCTGCGCCTTTTTGGCGATTGTCGCACTTTTTTTAGTCGATCACAATCGCCTCCAACTCCATCCACGTCTTTGACCGAACAATCGTCTAAAACGCAGACAAATCATTCAAAATCCGTTACTATCTCTTCATCATTGCTCGAAAATCCAATGAACAAATTTATGGATTCATTATCTTCGTCCACCGAAATGGATACCAAGGAATTTCGAAGAAGAGGAAAACAAATGGTCGACTATATCGCTGATTATTTGGACACTATTTCGCAAAGACGAGTAACTCCAGACGTAGAACCTGGTTATTTGAAGGAATCGCTACCTCCATCTGCTCCCACGAAAGCAGAAGATTGGGATTTAATAATCAAAGATTTTGAGCGATACATAATGCCTGGTGTGACCCATTGGCAACATCCAAGATTTCACGCTTATTTTCCAGCTGGTAATTCTTATCCATCCATATTAGCTGATATGCTTTCTGATGCAATTGGTTGCGTTGGATTTTCTTGGGTAATCACTCAGCTTTACTTAATATTCACTTCATATTTTTCAACATTATTTCTTAATAATTATATTCAAGAAAAATTTAATATAAAAGGAATTTTATATGTCATAGACTTTGAAATTTTTTTATGAATTGTTAAAACATTTTATCGTGAAGTAATATGTGTGAACTTATTTTAATATAGGCTGCAAGTCCAGCGTGTACTGAATTGGAGATTATAATGCTAGACTGGGTGGGAAAAATGATTGGATTGCCAGAAGAATTTCTTTGTCTCTCTGGACACAAAAGCAAAGGCGGAGGAGTCATACAGGTATGGAAACTATTCAATTAAATATTTCTAAAAATTTGTTAAAAGTAAACGAATCATTAAACACTTTTTTATGGAATAAAATAGTTTTTAATGATTAATTAGGAAAGAGAATTTCTAAAATAAAAAAATTGTTCGTGAATTTCTGATTCATTTATAAATCGCTAAAACTTGATAAAATTACACATTTAAATAAACCTCTAATTAATTGTTAAAATTGTGCAATGATTATAATAACTCATAATTTGAAAAAGGGTATAAATTTCTTAAACTGTCCACTCAATTACAGTACATTATGTCCATAGACGCACCATATAGTTTGCTTATTTTATTAATAAACCGTATTACAGTACCAAATTGTTATAACATATATTTCAATAAATTCGAAATATGGCAATGAAAATTTAAATTTTTTGAATATGACAATAAAATTTATTATTTTTAGCTGAATTTTTCATAGAGCTTATGGATTAACCATTTTTGTCTGGCTGTCCATTCATCCGTATTTTGCAATCTTGAATTAATAAAGGGACTTCACCTGTTTCATATAGTATATTAGTAAAGACTATGAAACAGTATATATTTTGATAAGTGTTAACATTTAAAAAATCTAAGTGTTAACAAATTGAATAAATCTTTTGAATACACCGACACTTTTATGTTTGGTTAGACAAATAGCGCAATTTACATAATATTTAAGCAAATTACGTTACAATTTTTGGGATAAAATTGCGTGCAATTTGTGATATTAACAGATTCATGTTGCCATACAGTATTATTTCGATTATTATATATGAGCCTATAATGAAAGTTAGTACAGAATAACGTCATGAGAACTGTATTTGGTAAATATATATACCAACTTTTATATATTGGAATATATAATTTAAAATATTCATATATACTAGATTTGTCGCTATTTAAAATTATAATAAAATAAATAATATTAAAATTGTGCGAATTACACAATTTATTTTTTATAGAGCTATTTTTCGTATAAATTCATTTTGTAACAATTCTTAGATTATAGTTCAATACGCTTTGTTAAATACTGATAATCATGAAAATGATTTCGCATTTAAACTTAAATTAAAATGATTTTGAGAAATTGATTATATTTTATTGATCATAGAAAACATACTTAGATTCTGAGTTTTCTTGATATTGATTTTTTAAAACTTTTTTTCTACAAAATTATCTATATTTAACGAGAACGAACATATCTCGTATTCTCTAGCTTAATCTAATTAAGATTTCGAATAAATTCTTGATATAATCCAATTAATAATTTTAATTAAAAATTGAATTATGATTAAAGAAAATCGTAGAATTTTTTAAAATGATACAGTTTTAGGCGTAAGTTTATTATACTGTTTTAATTTAGTGTTTTAAAAACAGTTTTCATTCAAATAGAGGGGAAGAGAGTTAATTTTTATTTATAAATACAAGAATTCATTAATATTATTCGTTATATTTGCTCATACATAGACTATGTTTTTGGTTTTTAGAATTTTATAAAATAACTTCAAAATTTCCATTTATTCATTTCATTTTTGTCAAAGAATTTTCACAAATTTTAAAAATAATTTAGTTTAGTCAGATGTCCTCGAATCTATGTTGAGCTGGGGTTAGTTACCAAAATTTTAAAATCAAAGAACAAAAATAATAAACTTATTTCATTTTTGGCAAAAAAATTAAAAATGCATGTACTGATATTTATAGTGCAAATTACAATCACACAAAATTCAGCCGAATACAAATTTTTTATTAAAACTATTCAAAATTATTTTCTAAAAAATATAACGTACAAAGAATTTTATTATAACTATAATACAGGGATCCGCAAGTGATTGTGTATTAGTATCACTTTTAGCAGCGCGTCATAACGCTATACGTTATTTAAAATCTCAACAGCCGTTTATCGAAGAAGGAATTCTACTCTCAAAACTAATTGGTTATTGTTCTAAAGAAGTATAATTAAAATAAAGCTCTCATTTTTCTTAATTTAGAGTTAATTTTAATTATAAAACAGGCACATTCATGCGTAGAAAAGGCAGCAATGATTGGTTTCGTGAAACTCCGTATTCTTGATACTGACGAGAATTTCGCATTAAGAGGTTTTATGTTAGATAAAGCTATAGAGGAAGATCGCTCTCTTGGTTTAGTGCCATTCTTTGTTTCTGCCACTCTCGGCACAACGTCGTGCTGCTCTTTCGATGCGCTCAACGAAATTGGACCCATTTGTCATCAACAAGGTTTTGATTTTCAGCATTCACTTTCGAAATCATAATAAGAAAGTAATATATTTTTTAAAAACGAAAAGGTGTTTGGCTTCACGTTGACGCTGCATACGCTGGAAGTGCATTCATTTGCCCTGAATTTCAATATCTGATGCATGGCGTTGAAGTATATATTAATCATTTGAGCTTATAAATCAATATCTATATCCATATCTCAATCTTTAACTATAGTATGCCTCATCTTTCAATATGAATCCTAATAAATGGATGCTCGTTAACTTTGATTGCTCTTTACTTTGGTATGCCATTTGTTGCAACAAATTTTCAAATGTTTATCTAAATTCTTAAAAATTCTTAGTGAATATTTGCGTGTTTATTGTTTTAAGTCTAATGTAATTACATTTTCATTTAATATTCGAATTTTCAGTAAGATTTTCAAAATAATTTCATTATGCTATTTCTATGATATATCAAAGCAGATATTGAATATCAATTTTCTTATAATAATAGGGTTAAAGATCGTTTTAAACTTACCCAAGCATTAGTTGTTGATCCGTTATATCTTCAACATAGCTATTCGGAGAAAGCAATTGATTACAGGGTAAGAAAAATAATCAATAACTATTTCTTATGCTAATATGTACATTAAACATCAAAAAATACGTCAACTGTAGTAATATTGAATAAAATTTAATAATAACAAATTAATTTTACGTAGCATTGGGGTATACCACTAAGTCGTAGATTTAGATCTCTTAAACTTTGGTTTGTAATCCGAAATTATGGAGTGGAAGGATTGCAAAAGTACATCAGAGAGGTAATCACTTTGCCTATTATCCATTTCAAATGCCTTATTTTAGAGCTATGGACTATACTCATAGTTACTCAAACTCAAAACCTCCGGGGGGGGTCAGATCCATAAAATCTCAAATATTTAGGGGGGTCAAAATTCATCGGATTTGAACGACAATTTTTTTGGCTTTCGGACCAAATTTTAAAAAAAAATTTTCAAATCTTTATTCTCGACAAACGCCCCCTAGAAAAACTTGATGAATTTAAACGATAATTTTTTCAAAATTTTAGTCAAAATTTAAGGGGTCCACAAAAACTTATCGGTTTTGATGCACAATTTTTTACATTTGACCAATATTTTTTCAAAATTTTATATTTTTTCTCGTCCCTGTATTTTTATTTTCAGAAACTTAATAGTTTATATATGTTTATGTTTTTGTAAGTATTATTCAATCTAAAATCATGGGTTAAGATATGAAAATGTGAATGAGAACAATTTAAATTTGATTTAATAAAATTATTTGTATTCTACAAATAACATTATATATCAATATATTTTTCACCAAATATTAAAAGATGTTACTATTATTCATTAACTATTGACAATTAGCTATTTAAAGCGTATTAGTTAGCATTTAATATTTTTTAAGTATAATAGCATTGTTCATACTTTGGCTTCTATTGTTATAGGAATTGAGTTTTTGTATCCGTAATCACCGGAAATTGGATACATTCAATTGCTTTATTTTATGAGTTTAAAAATTCCCTAAGCTTTGACTCTGCATCAATTTAAATCAGGCAAAAGTTTTTTAAAAATTTTTTTTCATACCATTTAAGTTGAGATATAACCCATCCTAATCTAGTTTAGAAAATTGGGATAAAACTGTAAGTTATTAATGATAGAATATTATTTTTGTTTATTAAATGACTAATGCTAAAATAACTTTAAAATATGATATAATATGAAAATGATTTGTCCAGCACGTAAGGCTTGCAAAACGATTTGAATCATTAACTCGTAAAGACGATAGATTTGAAGTTATAAATCACGTTCATTTAGGATTAGTATGCTTTCGGTTAAAGGTATGATCAATACAAACAATGCCAAACTTAATGACTATTTACGAAATTAATATTCGTTTCATTAATATTTAAGGGTTCGAATGCCACAAACCAGAAGTTATTATCATCAATAAATGCTTCTGGAAAGTTACATATGGTTCCCGCGTCACTAAATGATAGATATGTGATTAGATTTTGCGTGTGTGCGCAACACTCTAATGATTTAGATATCGATCACGCATTCAAAGTGATTTCTCAATTCGCTACTGATCTGATCGAAATCATTTCGATGGACAATAAGGCAAGAATTGAGATAAGAGAAGAGCAAAAGGAGAACAGAGATGTTGAAGACGAGGCCGTGGATGAAGTGTTCATGTTAGACAGAAAGCGAAAAATGAGCTTAAGATACAAACGTAGTTTCTTTGTACGCATGGTATCTGATCCTAAGCTATACAATCCGAAAATAGTTCGAGCGCTGTCCTCATCTGGTAATCGCAGGCATACTAGTGATCCAATCGATCAACAACAAGACAATGTTATTAATTATAGTACTCCTGTTTAACCAATTATTATTCAATTAGAAAACAATTACTCTATACAACTCAATATAGTATTACTATTACAATCGTTTTGTTGTTTTTATTGTTATTTAATTGTTAAGATTTTAATATTAATTGTTAATCCAAAAATTTTGCATTTTTAGTGCTTTATGTAAGTTTATTTTAGATGTTTAGCTAGAAATTAAAACCTTTAATTAAAACAAAACTCGGTATAAATTTAATATAATCATTACATCACATACTCAATCAGAATTCATTTTAAATTGTAACAAAACTTATAAAATTTTAATATTGTTCACATTTAACCTTTATTTGCGAACATAAAGCAAAAAATAATTTCTTGTCAGCAAAACACATAAAGTTTTTAACAACTTAAGTCAAAGAAACTATACTGTATATGAATTATCATTTCCCCACTTTTGAAAATAAGATTTTTAAGATCTTACCAGAAACTCATGATAAAAATTTCTAGTTAAAGTGTGGTCAATTAAGAAAATTTGAATCTGGAAGTTACTCCCTGAATCTATAATATCTAATGATGGGAGTAAGCTCAAGCTCAATTCAAACTCAAGTTATAGATTTAGTGAAAATATAAAGCTCAAAGCTCAGAGTCACAGGAATTATTTGCTAGTTGTCTACAGATAGTGACGTTTAGGGTCACATGTCCAGGAGTAACTAAGGATATAAAAAACAAGAAATCGTTGTTAAAACGTGTTTGTTTTTTATATGTAAATTGAGATAAGTGATTACGATTTCAAGTAATACTTAATATTACGTACACAAATATATAACTTAATAAAAATAGTCAATCTTGTTCTGTAGACATCCAACGAATAACTCATGGTCAGTTGAGCCTAGATTTATAAGCTCAATCTCAAACTTTAGTCCAGTGAGCTATATTAGCTTGAAATGTTCATTAATTAACAAAAAAATAGATAAAATGCATCCAATTTTATCTAAATATAGTGTAATCTAAATCCAGATTTTAGCTAAAGCTCAGGAGTTTTAAGCTCAAGCTCAGCGAAATTGAGCTTATTCCCATCATTAATAATATCCATATTTTTGTCCAGAATTCTAAATAAATATTGTCCGCTATTTACTAAATAAATAAAAATTCTAAAAATATGTTCCTAATTTTACAGTCTCTAATAATCTTGTTATAAAATAATCGAATTTTTACTTTAAAAATCTAATTTTGATATAATTAAGTCATTCCATAAGTTAGCAGTGATTTGAAAATGTTGATTTCGAACTATTTTAAACACAATAGTGCTGCTTCTTAGCGGATTACACACAGATAATACTATCGAAAAACTATCGTAAATTACGATTCGTATTACAATCAAATAATAAGCATAATTTGGAGACAAGCGTTTTTTAAACTATTATTAAATACAGACAAATATTATTTAGAGTTAATTTTTAATTGTTTCACACTACACTTTCTATTCAACTCATTAAATCTATAAACTATTGGTAACTTAAACAAACAAACAAATTGGTATTGACTGGTGGCTATTGTTTTGTTTGATGCCTATATTTTGTTTTGTTTATATCTTTAAACGCACGTGTTTTGTAAAGCATATAATTGATATTAAATAATAATCATTATGTCTGTTACTCAAACCAATATACACCGATATTTATGTTATTTTTCTTATATTGGCACTAAATTTAGGTAATAAATTAAAGAATATATGAATGATATGGTATTATATACGAATGATTAGTGGTTTGCAGAGAACAACGAATCGTTTATTTTTGTCAAATGGGTGTATGAATGAAGACAACTCAATTCAATATTTCATAGAAGTAATTATGTATATCTATTTATGTATGAAAAACCACAAAAATAATACTAGCAATATATTTTCACAGAGTTTGTGTTCTTGCTTTGATATATTAAATGCTCATTAATTTAAATATTGAATTTAGTTAGCGCTGCAAAATCAGTTGAAACCTTTACATTATCCGCGATTAGGGTTAAGCAGTCGAACGGATTCAGGCGTTCATGCATTGTGTAACGCATTTCACGTGGATTTGCAGCATCCATTAAACAACACATATCAACCTAATCGTATCACTCGATTAGTAAATGAGTATTTCATTCAAAAAAGATTCGAAATTAAGTAAATATTTTAATAATAAAATTAATTTTATTAAATAATTTTGATTCTTTAACGGATACTTTAAACAAGCTTTCAAATAATAGATATTATTAAGTTATTTTTGTTTTTATATCAATTAAGCTATTCCTCAACTTATGATCATTAAAGCTTTAATATGATTATAATAAGTCCTTTATTGAATCAAAATTACTGTATATTCAAAATTACTTAATGTACGATTTGTTCTTTTAGAATATTGAACACGCATTTGGTATCGAAATTATTTAATAGTAGAAAAAATGCTAAATGGAGATCATATACATATAAATTAGCAGTTTTAAATAACGAAAGATTAAGAGATTATGAACAGTTTGAGCATCTGCTGCCACTTTCAGAATTATTTAGATGCCATATAATAAGGTTTGGAATATAAACAGTTAGTTATTAACTTATATGCTTTTATTATTAATGCATAGTTATATAACTTCAAAAAATAACCACAATTACACATAAAAATAGCATTGCTATAAATTGCTTTAAAATTTCGAAAAATGGCATTTACTATTTTGTTGCGAATCTTAGTTGAGCGCTGACTACTATTATGGTTCACTGTCAAACATATAATTACTAATAATCATAGAGCGGATTTTTAGGGTATGCCCTAAATTACCCTAATTTACCCTTTTTTACTTCAGAACTCCATTTTACCCTAATTTCCAATTTAACACCATAAATGACCCTAAATATATAAATTTAGCACTTATAGAAGCAAATTCATAAAATATTTGATATTTAATAAAAATTATTCCGATAAACAGAAAACCTAATTTTATTGAAATGGAGAACGCTATGAATCTATTTGTTGGTCATCACAATTTTTTAACATTTTCTACAAAAGATATTAGAAGTCCACAAAGAGATCCCGTAAAAACATTGGATATATTTTCGATGAAAAAAGTTTATGATTTGAATTTAAATGAAGGAATTAGTAACGCACCGATAAGTATGTGGGAATTTCATATTCAATCAAAATCGTTTTTATACAATCAGGTGAGAGTTTCATTTCTTAGAGAATTTGATTTTTTCCATATAAAGTAACGAAATGTTTTACAGATCAGAAGAATGATGGGTTGTTTAATTGGTGTTGGTTTAGGAACAATAACGGTCGACAAAGTGAAGTGGATGTTAGAAAACCCTTCGTACTTAAATTGGGACCCAAAAATTATTATGGCTCCGCCATATGGTAACTACAATTTTTAAAAATGCGATGTGAAGTTTAGAACACTTTAATTTGTAAATTTTATCTTAAGAAATGTATTCTTAAGATTGTAGACGAACTTCAAATATACTAACTTTTTTGATAATTTGATTTTATACTTATCAGATTTTGTAATTTGTTTAAGGTTTATGGCTTTCTAATGTTTTTTACGATGTTAATGGTATATCACTCTTTTCGATTTATAATTACAATATTATATTATGTTATATATTTGTTTCAGATTTTGTTGAACAACATCAGAATTTAAGCGACCATACAATTAATGAAGTAAATTGTGATCATTATAGTGAACACAGTCGATCGGAAATAATGACTAATTCATGAACATATTGTTTTTAAGTTCATATCTATAAAATGAAATAAGTTTTGTCATAAATAAACTTTTTATTAAACCAATTTGCTCATCACATTACATTTACCGTAAATTAAAGTAATAATAGTATATTTATAGTATATTAGCGATCAAACCAATACAATAATCTTATAGGCGTTAATAAAGTTGTGAACACGTTTGTGAGTCGTATAATTTATAAATAAAAAACAACAATTAAAAACGCGCATAATTGCATTTGTTTAAGAAGAAAATACACTATATTTCACCCAAAACCAGATAAAATTAAATCACTTAAAAAATCTTTTATTATAACTATTTAAACACCGGGTTGTTTAAGCTAATAGATTGATACTAAATTTGTTATAGTATAACATTATTTATATATATGTTTATAAATATTTATGTCTTAAATAACTTAATAAATAAAATTTGAACCAAGTTCGAAGTCAATACAATAGTTAATTGTTTTAAATATCGCAAACTTTTACAATTAATTTGTTTAATATTTAAGCAAACGATATTAATAACTATAGTACTATACAACGAACTTGCATTTTTGCTAATATTTACAATTATTTGCCGTTTATTCGACAAATTATATATTTCTGTATATAAGCTTACAGTATGTGATTAAAAAATGCCGTGTTTAAGGTCTAATGGTGTACAGTACTGGCCAGTTATAAATTCACATATTTGTTTTAAAATTTGTTAAAACTTTAAACAAAATTAAATACATTGTGTTTTTAATTATAAATTGATAGAATTAATTTTTGGGTGTATATACCCAACGCCTTAATACGTACGACACGGTCAATATTTTAAGGTATCTTTTTGTGCAGCATTTTAACATATTTGATAAATTTTTAAAATTTTTTTGCTTTAATATGTATAATACTAATGAAAATGTTTATATGTTTTCCTGAAAGTCAATTTAAGAAATTTAAAAAAATAATTTTAATAAAACCCTGAATTTGAAATCTTTCGCAGATACTGTAAAATATTTCTCTTATGACATTGAATCAAATGAACAAACATTTTAAAGTGTCAACACATTCTCCCAAATAAACGAATTGTTATCAATTAGTTTCTAAAATGTTAAAAATATTTAAACCCTTTCGAGAATTAATAAAAATTTAATACCTAAAAATAATTTAAGTAATTTTCTGCATATAAATTTAATTTAACAATTAAACGATAAACGATAAAAGTGAAATTAATTTGTCATTCACTGTGAAGAGCTATGACTTAAAAGTGACAGTAGAAGGTCATCGTGAATGGCATGGTTGCACAATAATTATTAATTATTTAAACACTACCCTAACTTGAAATGGAAATATAAAATACGAGTTAAAATTAAAATAATGAAGAATAAACTTGAGTAATATTCAAATATATCCCTAATTAAATATTATAAAATTATCGGTCTTACAAAGTATATAAGGTATAACTTTATACGGTATAAGGTATATAAGTTTAAGTAATATGCTGTATATATGATATAAGCTTATAATTTGTATCGATAATATTAATAGGCAGTGATCATACACTTAACAAAATGTATGCGTAATTCGTTTTCTTAAAAATAAATAACATAAATATAGAGTTACTCAAAAAATAAAGGTTTCCTAAAATAAGCAATTATTAAATAATGGAGATATTGCCGGTTGAGGTATTGGCATCAGATTCGTTTAATGATGTGCCAACTGATTGGTCACTGGCAGTGAGTTTAGATTTTATGTTTGCATTGTTTTTGCGACAACAACACGGATCCAGAAGTTTTGGATATATAAGAACTTCGTTGTCCGGACCTTTAAATATGATGCCGCAACAGATTTTCTCTCTTTTATACCAATTAAATATTATATTAATACGTAAAATCTCATAAATCAATTAAAATCTTTAATAATAATTACATACTTTCTCCAAAAAGACATGTCTAAAAATGAGGATATTTTGTTGGCAGTGTTGGTTGCAGTGTCTAAAGCGTCTAAACCGTCCACTAATGCGTTGTCGCTCTCATTCGCATTCAGATTTGATTGATTTGAGCGGTTTGTCAAACACGCCTCAAACTCTTCGTCCATCTCGTCATTATCTACATCTTCCTCGTCATCGGCTTCGTCCTCAATATCGTCATCAGAATCAGTTTGAGTGTGATCGACCGTCATTTCATGATTACTGTAATGACCTACAAATCAGTGCAGTAAGTGTTAGTTACTATGAGATTAAATCACGTGAAAAGTTACCATTAGTTATGAGTTTTTGATTCTTGTGTTTGCTCGCCGAACCATTATTGTTATTATTTAGCTTAGTCTTCAACGATTTAGTTCCCGGTCCTTGTCTGGCATCGACCACATGATGCCAATCCCTTGTCGTTCCTGAAGGAAGTTTCTTCCATCGTTTGACGAGAAGTACGCAAGCATTACATATATCTCCGGTTCTGTTTTGGCCACTGATTCGGAAACACTTCTCGAACTCTGACTCATACTTTTTGCTATCAGTGAATCGCGAACTCGAAGACTTGGCTTTGCATATGCAACAGCCAGACAGCGATCGGTATATTTTCGGTTTATGAAAGCTAAACATTTTTAACCCAAATAAGTGTTCGCATCAACTAATCGTTAAAAACTGCTCATTTATCAATTGAGCTCATGAGCAATAGTTATTCAGCAATGGTTTCAAGGAGTCAAACAAAAAATGATAGCATAGTGACCCACTTTTTATATTTAGCTGAAACATACAGTATTATTCTAGTATAGTTGTAAAAGTTATGCCGTAACTGTATGTATACTGCTATACAGTATGCTATGCTATAGCAGCTGCAGCTGTGCTGTGCTGTGTGCTGTGCTGTTACAGTACCAGCTCTACAACTCTGTATTACTTAACGATGCTATGCTGTATTGCAGCAAACTATCAGATTAGAGGATATCAAAATTCAATGACAAAGAGTGGAGAAATACTTTTTGTTTTTTCTCAAATATGTACATACCTTACACTCCTTATACTTTACATTTACGTTATTGATTATTAAGAGCCAAACCCTTACATCAAAAACTAGTATAACCATATAAACTAGATATTTACACGTAACCTTCACTTTTATTTCTATAATGCATTATTTCGACGTAAACCCAACTTTTTTTAGATAGCGAATTATTGGCAAATATAGTTAGAGGTCGAAGAACTTTGTGTGAACAAATTATTGACTTTTCATACACTTAAACCTATACTTTATAGTTCATGTACAATATGCTTATTTAAATGCTCGCATTCATTTATCATCAATTTCTTACTGTTTCGAATTATTTTAAAATTATTTATATTCAAACTTTTAATATTCGAATTAAAAAGTATATAATTTCTTTTAATAAAATATGTTAGCATTTCCATGTTAACTCTTATTTACTTATAAAGCAAAATATTTTTATTCCGGTTGTATTGTACTTTTGAATTTAAGATTGAATTTTTCAAAATATTTTGAGCATTTACAGTGATATAATCATAAATCTCTGTGTTAATCATAGTTACACTCCGGTCGGAAGCTTTAGAGGGAACCAGATTCTGGAAATCTCAACTTTTAGAGTCGGGGTCACAAAAACTCATCGGTTTTGATACACACTATTTTTACATTGTCAATTTTTTCTCGTACTTGAATTTTCCAAATTTTTCCCACCTAGGGGTGGTCAAATTTTCCAAATTTCTAGGGGGGCCAACCCTGGACTAGCACCCCCTTTGTATAACTATGGTGTTAATTGAAATACCGTAAGTTACTGTGTATAACGCGCACCTTAACTTTAAGAAAATTTTTAATTTTTTTCTTACATAACGCACAGTTAATGCTTAATTTTTGTCCCTTGAATACCGCGCACCCAATTTTTTTTTCTAAAATCAACTTTTTCCTTTAGATAACGCGAGTGCTATACACAGTAATTCACAGTAAGTTAATTATTTCAAAGGCCTACTTGTTAACATTCATTTAAATTGTTACTCTGTGAAATCAAAATAAATAAAACTAAAAAATGCTTTAAATTTAAAATATTTATTTTAATTTCAATATTTAAGTTTTAAATTTAGGTTTAATTTATTTACGAAATCCGTGAATTTTAACTCATTTTTATTTATTCATTTTGAAACAACCTTCTATGTATATTTATATGAATTTGTACATGAATTATATGAACGGACCAACTTTTGAACCCAAATATTTGTGATAAGACCCAAAGTTTACATTAAATTGTCGTTTTAATTATCAATTTTAACCATATTTTTAATTAATTGGTAAATTAAGTATAAATTAATTCTGTTCTTGAATACAACTTTTGCAAACCGACACAACTCGTCAAGTTAAAGATTCTACTCAGACTAAATGAAACTAACTGTGCACTAACCGAACCGAACAAATAAACCGATATAAAAAATTTTATTGCGTAGAAATCTATTAAATCCTATAATATAATCAATAATTGTATCATCAATATATTTAACTTCATTCGGCTGTTTTTCTATACTGATATTCTGACCAAACGGTAACAGATGTGGGTATAATGTAAATGGCAAAATTGTTTCCCCTGGTCTGAGGGACTCGGCAAAAATAGTGAGTTTTTTAAAATGTTAATTTAAGGGTGGTTTAGGGGGTTTGAAAACCGATCCAAATCCTATCTAAATACTATGGAAAAGTTTAATGCATTGTAAATGCAATTTTGTTACACACATAGCAATAACGTTAGCCTTCAGTTCAAAAGTTAACGTTTAGTCCAAAAGCCACATCAAGTACCGTATATGTCGCTATTAACGTTATAAACAGAAGTTTGTAAGCTTATAAAACTTAGTTTCAGAGTAGAAATCTTATACGAACTGACCGTTTTAATAATTAGTAGTGATGCACAAAAGTTAAAGAAATGTCTTAACTCTTAACCTTAACCGGTTAATAACATTCTTAACTTTAACATTGACCGGTAAAACAAATTTTGACCTCACAGTCAGATACACTACAGAGTTAAATCCTCTTTTTGACTCGATATTTTAAAATTAATTAAAATATTAAATATGAGTAAAATAATACAAATTCAAAATTTAGAATTCGAATTAAATTTTATAACAAATTTTAAACGTGAAAAATAATTATATTTAAATTTTTTATTAACTTTAAAATTAAAATTATTTTTCTAATTACCCTATTTCTTAATGAAATTCATGAAAAATTATATAAAAAAATTAAATAGAGTTAACCTGTTAACTCGTGTTAAGCTTAAAATTAACAGTTAAGAAACTCTTTAACTCGACCCATACTGTATAGCTTAACTTTTAACCTTGACTTTAACCCGTTAACCGGTCGAGTCAAAAGTTAACTGTTAAAATGTGCATCTCTAATAATTAGTGTAATATTTTACTGAAATAATTTGTTTAATTTTAATTGGCAACATTAGCAGCCACACTCGTATAACTATTAATATTAGTTAAGTTTGCTATTTCTAAAGTATATTTCACGTTTGTATTATTTAATGTAAAACATTATATTTCAATACTAATATTAGTAAAGTCGTGTTATTGGTTTATTATCGGGTATAATAAAAATATTTCTTAATCCACAATCAAAGAACTTTGTTAAAATATCAAACATAATCGACCCGATAAGGTACACGTCGGGTTTAATAGACCCGAAACAGCTTTAATGTAAATAAATTTGCTAATTAATGCGTTATAAGGATTTATTAAATTAAGGGGTAAAATGTCACTTTAAGAAATGGTTGAGCACAGACAAACTTGTACGCAAAACGATTTGTATTCAATAATTTTGTTGTTCTAAAGAAAATTCTCGAATTTTAAATTTTCAAAATCTAAACCTATTAAAATTAGCAATAAATTTCATACTGAAGATTATAACAAGCTATTTTCAAAAATCGTTAAATCTGAATTTTTTGTTTAACTTGAAAATGTTTATAAAATAAAAGCTAAATTTTAATTACCAGTATTATTGTGGTGAAACTATTTAGTATATATTAGTCGTGTATTTGTGACATTCGCGCGCTTCTCGATTGTCGGCTCCGAATAGTTGCGCACATCGCGAGTGTTAACTATTAGAGCAACACAGAAGCGCACCGCTTCTCTGCTCTACATATTGATCTGGAGTTATCTTCAACAGTGTACAGTTGTGTTGTATTGATTTTTGGAATCGGAATGTAATAAAACTTTAAATATAAGCTTAAGTATCTATACAGTACATGTACGCTTACGCTTACGTGTGTTAATAACGTTAGAATTCAGCGAAAAACACCGTAAAACATCGACAAACAATTTCAAAGTTCTTATAAACTTTTCAAATCAGTTTAAATTTAATGAGTATTGGATTCATTTCAAACTTCTGAGTCAAATTCCTTTTACACTTATATTATAACTTATATATATATATATATATATATATATATAAGCAGAGTTTGATAAATAATGTCCAAATGTATGTCACGTAAACGTAACATATTCGTAAGCCGCGTTACAAAATAAAAATCTGTATTTTAACTTACGGTACGATTAAAATAATCGTTGGGAATCTAAAACACAGTAATACATAATTAGATAAGACTTCAAAACGTAAAACTATTAACAATAATTATCGAGTACATTATAACTCGTGATGGCGTTAATAAAGTACTAAATATTTCAACCAATTCTGTGGTGAAAATTTAAGTTCAAAAGCTTTATTTCGAGCGAATAGCAACTAAATAATATTTATAATAGAAATTTAAGGCAATTTATATTTTTATAAATTTACTTATACTGTAAATTTTATTTAAATTAAACGGTAGAATATCAATTTATAGGTACTTAAAATACAAAAAACAATAAAATTTGTCCATATTGTGTACACATTTTAGTTTTGTTTCAAAAAAGGCTTAATGTCTAAATTTCATTAATTGTTGGAAAATTTAGCGTATATCTCGACTACTAATGACGAAACTATAAATCTCTTAAACTTAACAATATATTCATAATTTAAAAAATTGATGTGCATCTAAAAAATACTAATGAATAATAATTACTATTCTATAAATAGACTAACGTTATATTCGTTTCCAAACGGACACAGGCAACGATTGTAATTTTTTAATGGTTTTTGTTGCCAATTTAAGCCAAACAAATCCAATAATAACACAGAAAATTAATTGTATATAATATCCATCATATTGAACGACACATTCACCATTACTTGAAATACATTCATCTTTCGCCGCCAAACTGTTACATGAAATGCCATTAACTGAACACGAATTTAAAGTTAAAGGATCGATAAGCCATAATGATATAGTCGACGGCCAATTGCCACCCAAATTAGTTATTGTATTTAATAAAGTCATATAAGTGCCACCAATTGATGGGTCACTAATTCGAGCGTAAAAAGCCATGAGTGCAACAAACATGCAGTATAATGTAATTTGATGTAACGCATAAGCGAATACGATCACTACATAATAATATACGGGAAATGATCCGCCAAATTGTTTGGTCCACCAAAGAAGTATAGCAAACACAACACCGAATAATAATCTAAAAAAATAAAATTGATGCTTAATTATATCATATTATTCGTTTATCAATAATTTTAAGTAAACTTTCGCTTAATTACTTTTTATAAAATTGCTTGAAGTACAATATATTGTTTGTTAGTTAAACGATAAAAACAATTCACCGAATTTAATAAATTGTTTACCTGTAAGGATACGCTTTGAGAAAAATATTCAATGGTTTTGGACCATTAGTATATTTGCTTATAAGCCACGGTAGTATGATCTGAAGCGGAACGATAGGAATGGCTAATAGCGCTAAATTTTCTTTGTGAACGCCTGCTTCAATTAATTTAAGACCAGTAGCGGAATCAGTGACAGCGAATCCAATTTTACACGTCATCAGAATTAATACCATTAAACGAACATTACGTAATTTAAAAATTCGGAATAATGTTTTATATGTCTCGCAAACACTCATTTTGGTTTCAGTATTTTTCAACGAATTATTAC
This sequence comes from Phthiracarus crinitus, assembly GCA_034698025.1. Taxonomy (NCBI): domain Eukaryota; kingdom Metazoa; phylum Arthropoda; class Arachnida; order Sarcoptiformes; family Phthiracaridae; genus Phthiracarus; species Phthiracarus crinitus. The sequence continues at coordinate 31,021 of JAQGAW010000044.1, forward strand.
TATTTTCAGTCTTGATGATCATAATCATTGTTGTCGTAACGAGAAAAACAATTCCCCAAAACATGAAAAAACCGGAAATAGTGATCAATCCTTCAGCGTTTGGTTCGCTTCGTAAATATTTGTTGCAAAAATCGGCCGATTCTAGAGCTAAAAACACAACATTTCCGAGAAAGTATCCCGCAGTTTGTCCAACAGTGTTACACGTGGACGCATATGAAACATTTTTTCGCGATAACATAGTCAAAGCCCAACCATCCACTGCTATGTCTTGAGTGGCCGCCAGAAAGTTTAGTAATATGAATATAAATGTTAGCAAATAAATATTGGGCTCATTTCCATTCGTGGGTTCGAGCAGATAATTAATATTATACCACAAAAATAACATAAAGAATGCGATGGCGTATTGAATGGGAATGAGCCATGTCTTGCGTCGACCGAATCGCGAATAATACACGGAATCAACGATTGGAGCCCAAAGCAGTTTAATACTGAAAGGCCACGAAACGAAGCTGAATATCGCTTGCGATCCATAACTCACTTTACGATTCGTTAATAATAATGGTATACTTCCAGCTAAACCTAATGGTATGCCTTGAAGAATGTAAAGCGAGAGCAGAAGCAATATATTCAAGTAATCGCCTCTAAGATCCGTTTTTCGTGAATTCTTGTGATCACCGATATCTGAATCAGAGTCATAATGAGATAGCAATGATTGATGAGATTCATTGTTAGTTATGTTGAGATCAGTTGACCGGTGATGTAATTTTGTTTTAATATATTTACTCATTTTACTAAATAAAATCAATAAATGGTTGAAAAACATCAAATTCATTGATTCACTTACATTTTAGACCAATCAAATCATTTTATTACTCAAATAAACTGTAGAGTATAACGTAGTAAAATAGTCTGTGAGCAGATGACAGATCGCATAATAGTTGCATATGTTTGTACACGTGTTATAAGTAAAAACATTACAAAACCGATTCGTAACTCTTAGCAACTGAATCCAATGATATGCGTACCGACACTGAGTTTATGACGCCTCTATAACATTCAAGTACAAACATATAAAAGTAATTTGTTTTGCATTTTTAATAAAATGTTAGAGACGTCATAGTCTGTATTTGTAACCATATCGTTGCTAAAATCAATTAGCAATAAATGAGGGCAATTCAATATCATATAAATTTTTATTCACAAATTATCAGACATCGGATATTTGGAAATAAAAAGTTACAAAATTTGATTGTTACAAAAATCTTAGTTTTTTGAAGTGTCAAGTTATTTTTTAGTATATGGCGGATTTTTAGGTGTTCTTCAAGATTATAAAAAAAATTATAAATTCGAAAACTTTATGAAAATAATTCTAGTATATTACGTAAGCATAAAAAATATACATATTTCATCCAAAATTTACAGTAATTGTTAAATAGTCGAAATAATAAATTACATTTTTATATGACTGCAAAAATCATATTATGGATTTGACATTGTACGTCTGTCTGTCTGTCTGTCTGTCTGTCTGTCAGTCTGTCTGTCTGTCTGTCACACCCTAGAAAAAATACTCCTATCTTCAAGAAAACCCTTTATTAACATAAAGAACAAAAAGACTCCTATCTTCAAAATAGACTCCTATATTCAAAAAATCAATTTATTAACATAAAGAACAAAAAGACTCCTATCTTCAAAAAAATCCCTTTATTAACATAAAGAACAAAAAAGACTCCTATCCTCTAAAAAGACTCCTATCATCAATAAAATATAATGGCATCTGCCGCGAATATCTAATAATATAGAATAATAACGAAATAGAGTGACATCTTCCGCAAATATCTAATAATATCAAATAATAACGAAATAGAGTGACATCTTCCGCAAATATCTAATAATATCGACAAATAACAAAATAGAATGGCATCTGCCGCAAATATCTAATAATATCAAATAATAACGAATAAGAGTGGAATCTGCCGCAAATATCTAATAATATCGACAAATAACAAAATAGAATGGCATCAGCCGTTAATATCCTATAATATCAAAAAATTACTAAATGAAACGAGTGACTAAAAACTAACTAAAAAACAAACTGCAAAGTCATATATTATGTCCGTATCGATCTTGTTTTGTATTAAAATTAAAAATTTGAGTAAGACTTATTAAAATTAAGTCTAAATTTTTATTCAGATGTTGATTTTTCTAACCAAATTTCACAAATTGAGGACATAATCAATGTCTTATAAGAATTTGGTTGTCATAAAGAATTTTAACATGTATTGGTTGTTTTTGGGGAAATTTGGGAAAACAAATTATATTTTATTTCCATTCCATTTTAATTTCATTAATCTAAATGCAAATGAAATTATAATTGAAATTTCTATTTCAATTTACAAAATGGAAAAACACTAAATCCAATAATATTTTTTAGATTTAGAATTAAACTATATTTAACGCCAGCCTTAAACTTACAATGTAATAGTTTTAAATTATTAAACATCGTTTAAAATAAAATATTGTAGTTTTCGTATTAAGACCTTTCGCTATTAGACCATTCACATTCGATTTTAAAATAATAAATAATAAGAGAAAGCTCAGCTCAGACAAGCTAAGCGTAAAGCTAGCTCAAGCTCAATAAAAAGCAAAAGTGATATATTTAGTGTAAATATAAAGCTCGAAGCTCAGAGACCCTTTAGCTTAGATTTAAAAGTTCAAGCTCAAACATTTGTCCAGTGAGCTTATTAAGCTTGAAAAGTTTATTAATGAACAAAAAATTACAAAAATATTACCCAATTTTATCCAAATATAGCTTAGTCTAACGAAATATTTTACTTTTTATATAAATTACAACAATGAATATCAGATAAATCAATATTTTATTCAATATAAATAAAATTTTATTATTATTAATTTATAGTAATTTATTTTCAGAAAAATTTTTTTTACTTGTAAGCTCAACATTAAGCTCAGGTACACGGAAAAATCATTAAGCTCTAGCTCAATTGTGCAATTATTTTGAAGCTCAAGCTCAAGGCTTTCAGATTTTGAGCTTAAGCTAAGGAGTTTCAAGCTCAAGCTCAGCAAAATTTGACGTCATTATAAATACATATGACGTCAGATATTAATTAATAACTACTCATTAATAACTTTGGCTTTCGTATTGTTGTGTATTGATGTTTGCGTTTGCATTATTATTAATTTAAATTTAACATTTTAATTCAATAAAATACATTATTTTGCACTAATTTTAGTTTCAGGTTTACGGTTTGGACGCTAAGATGCCTAAAATTTTGGTAAATTTAAGTTATTTTAAGTATTTGTGTGAATATATTATTTGAAAGTATATATGTGTGAAAGTATTTATGATTAATTTCGATTGCATTTTGTTAAAATTAATTATGAGTTTAGTAATTAAGTATAGTAGCGATAGTTTTAGTTGATTTGGTTATGACTTAAACGAAGATATATTACAGTATTTAACGATTATTTATTTTTTTAATAAATTAGTTATTAATTTTGTTTGCAAAGCTTTACAAAACAAATAAATACAAATATATTTAATAATTAAAAGCGTTAATATTAATGATATTACTATTGATTGCTATCGCATAAATATAACAGTCGAAACAAATCATATAATAAGAAATGCATGTAAACGTAAAATTAAAATTTGAATGGTAGTTACCGGGGAGGTAGTTATCCTTATGAAGGTTACCGGGATGGTGACTACCGGGGAGGTAGTAGTTGGGGATACCCTTACCGGGAGAAAGTAGTGGGGTACCCTTATCGAGGAGAAGATTCTGGGAGTTATTTATTCTGTTTTTATTAACCTAAATTTACTTTATAGAGAAAAAACAAGGTTTTCAAACGAAAGAACTTTAAAGTAGATAGTGTTGAAATGATCGCAGCCTATAATAAGGCAATATCAATAAATGGTGTGCGAAATATCAACATGCAAATTTGTTGATGCCTGGTAATTTAGTTTTAGATCGATTAAAATTGATTGTGTCAGATCAGGCAGCTTATATGTTAAAAGCTGGTTGTGATTTTAAAAAAATGTGCGAATAATTAATCAAATTACATGTTTGGCACACGCATTGACGCATCTCCGAAAAAATTAGAGAAGAACATTTAAATGTAAATGAATACGTCGCATATGTTAAATCAATTTTTGAAAAAAGTCCATTAAGAATTGAGAGCTTCAAATCAATAATAAACTTGCCACTTCCGCCTGAACCTGAAATAACTCGTTGGGGAACCTTTTTAGAATGTTCTTTTTATCATTTAGAGAATTTTAATTCAGTTTCAAGTTTTATTCTAGGTTTAGAATCTACTTCAATTAAAATCAAGAAATCGAAAATGTTATTAGAGTAATAAACTTAGAAAAGAACTATTAAATCTACATGTTTTCAGAAGTTTACCAAAACAAATAGAAAACTTAGTATCTGAAACATTCTTTTAATGAAATTATTGAAGAAGTTCGAAAAATATTAACTGGTTCGGCACTTCTTTAACTTAACAATTCTCTTTCTAAGAATCTAGCATTAAATGATTTAATAAACTCAACTGATGTTAGTTTAAAAAAGAAATTTTTTATGCGCCTTTAAATTATGCATCAGTTGAAAGAAGTTTTTCTATGTATAAATTTCTTTTAAATTCAAGAAGGGAGTCATTAACTAAAGAAAATATTGAAAAATTGTTAGTTTTAAAATAAAACAACTTTTTGTAATGATAAATGTTAATTAATATTTTTTTTGTTTCAACAAAAAATCGATTTTTATAACAAAATAACAACAAAAAATCCTAAATCGTTATAAAAATATTTCTCACCTCTAGTTATTAGCACTTTCAATTTTATATTATTTAATTAAATTATGTGAAATTAAAATTAATTAGATAAAGTGTGAACATAATTTAATCATTATAAATTTTTTTGATTATGTTTCACCGAAGTTTTTTTGATAACAAAACATTTTTAAAATTTCTGTATAGGTAACAGCAATTTAGTAATACTTACTATATTTTATTTAAGCAAAGTTTTGTCTAGACTTTCTGTTTTTACCGATTTTAACAACTTTCCCTTTATTTTTTTGGACCAACTTTTTTTTATAACGTTAAATACATTACCTACATTTTATGAGCTATAATATTTACCCAGGTTTATAACGTGCCGGATTTTTCGATTATAATTTAAATTTTTTTTAAGATTTTGAACCCACAGATAATAGCTAAACTTTTTTTGAACAAATTTTTTAAAAATATTTTTAGATTCGACATTAATATATATAAATTTTAAAGAAAAAACGAAAGTATTATTTATAGCCGTTTAGGAGAAATAAAATAATTTATCTTAAACGAATATATTTTTTATAGCGCCCCCTGATGGGATTTTCAAAATTCGTCTTCATCCATAATGCTAAGAATTTTGTCCTTTTTCATAAAAAAATTATTATATTCGAGTTGCTTTCTGGGGCAGTAAGCCTATTGAAGTTGGCTTTATCCCTTTTTAGTCCAATTTCACACCTTTTAAGCCTTAATATTCAATTCGAATTCCATTCCAATGAAGTTTGAGTTACAATATCTAACTCTACTTTGCTATCATATCATACTAAGTTTATTACCAAATCATTGAACCAAATCTTAATGATTATCGAAAATAACTTATCTTTAATTATAGTAGAATTAACTTATAAACTATATCTGATAATTCATAAATCGTTTTAATGCAACAAACACTTTGATATAATTAAAAAGTTTTTTAAGTGAAATTTAAAATAGATTTAACGAAAGTTTTTATTACATATTGAATTGACGTTTTATAGGTTTCATCGATTATAGTTTTCATTACTTTACTTTTATATTAACATGATTTGAATGTTTTATAAATAACTTCACGCATATTGAAAGTAGTATTTTAAGTAAAAGTTTTTATTTTTAATTTGACTCCACATTTCAAATCTTCCAGTAATGTTTATTTATGAGATCTTAAGCTTAGTCTCCAGTCATCATTTCCATAAATTCTTTACAAAAAAATGAATACTCGAAAATCAATTTTGTTTGACAAATGGTTAAAACTAATAATATATATACCGTCAAAATCAACAGTTCCAGAGCCGTCAGTATCGATTTCAGCAATCATTTCGTCCAACTCATCCTCAGTTAGTTTGTCGTCGAGTGCTCTTAAGATTTCTCTCAACGCAGATGTAGGTATATATCCGTTTCCTTCCTTGTCGTACATACGAAACGCTTCTCTCAACTCTTCTTGCATGGCTTCTGCGTCCTCTTCCACCAGAAATCGAGCGGTTAATGCTAAAAACTCATCGAATTCAAGTTCACCACTTCCTAACATATTATTTAATAACAATAAAATAAACGATTAAATAATCAGTTAATTAAATAAAATCATTGAGATATATGAACCGAACGCATACCGTCTGAATCGATTTCGACAATCAGTGCCTGAAGATCTCCGTCTTCAAAGGTTTGGCCCAATGTTCTCAGTATTGTTGAAACCATGTTCGTGTGAATGATGCCCTTCTTGTCGCGATCAAACATGTCAAATGCTTTTCGAAGCACTAAAAACAAAATAATAACAACAAATTATTAATCAATTATGGGATTTTTAATATTTCATGTCATTATCAAATAAATTATTTATGCTAACATTATAAGTTTATGAGAATAAAACACGTGTGATTTAGACTGAAAGAACTCATTTAAGAGATACAATTAAGTTAAATCGCGAACAAATGATTAATAATTAAAAGCTTGAATAGGATTGTAAAACTCTAATAGCAATAAAATATTTGAAGTACATTTTATTAAAAAATTATAGAATAAAACAAAATTAAATAATTATCATAAGAAACATACACGTTCTTTAAAACTTTTGTCCGCATTTTTCTAAAATTATTTATTCAATATTCAAATAAACAAAATTAATATCTAAAATATTTCATAAGACCCAAGTTGGTTATAAACAGATGAATTCATAGAAAACTTTATATTTAGATTGTATATATTGCATAAAAATATTTACGCAAATCTTCAAAATTACATTACATTCCTGTTTTCATATTTTCTCATTATTTCACAACGAATTCTTTTTGAAAGTTTCAAAACTTTTGAAACCGTTATTACAAAAATATTAACAAATACAATAACGGCATAATAAAAGTTACTGAATTAAAGGAACTCTTGATTTATATATGAAATCTACAGAATAACGCATATTCTAGAAAGTGATATATTTTTAGAAATGCTCATCTGTTTATTAACGAGTGCTGTTTTTATGCATTGCGAAACTGGATACCATCAGCTTATATGTGCAAATAACATATATATTATTTAACTAAATAATACATTAAGAAATTCATTAAATTTTTTGTTAATTCAAGAAAATGTATATTTGAAAATACAGTGCTTTCATTATGATGTATAAAATATAAGCAATAAAATCACATCATAATTTCGAAAACTTATTTCATATATTTAAAAAAATGTAATATAGAAGAGTATTATAACACTTACTCTGTACTTGTTCTTTAGATAATTCTTCAGCTGACTATATTAAAAATATAATTTTAATTACACATTAATTAACCATTTAATGTAAAAATATTTGGCGTCAAATCTTACCATTTTTTGAAGCAATTAAATAAATAATTTACACAATCAAATAACTGGTGAGAGAGTAAGCACTGGTACGGACGAACAACGACACAAAACCGAGAACAGAATGCGGCAACTGTTGCTTTCCTACAAAACTGGATCACTAATTCTCAATTCTTAACACCATATTTGGCCCAAGTTTGGTGATGTACGCGTAAAAAGGGCGTGTAATGATTTATTTTTAGCCGCACATCTTTTTCTCCGTCTCTGAGATTAAGTTATTAGAGTTTAGCTTTTAATTTTGTCGGTACAGTCAGTCTCGATGATCAAAATGATTGTTTTTTATTGAAATGATTCAACTGATTCAATACACTTCGCTGAGTGAACAAAAATCTCATGGATGTGAGTTATTTTACTTGATTTAATTCATAACGATCTTTAAACACATCAGCAATAAATCATCAGATGATTAATCCAATTAAATATGGAAAAAATGGATCATATTTGCGTTAAATTTTTTAATTTTTCAATTTTGTGTTAAATTATTTTTTTCTGTGTTGAATTCACATATTCTTGTTAATCACATATATCTTTGGAAATATTTCGAATGTGAATATTGATTTGAATAATTAATTAAGTTTGCGATAAGAGATTGAAATCAATAAAAGCTAAATTTAATCATATTTATATTATTTTAAAAAATTTTGTATTTATACTAAAAATCGTTTATATTATTGTTCGGAAAACGTTTATTTTAGTAACTTCAATGTCAGATATTGTGTGATGGTTTAAACTCTCATAAAGACTAAACGAAAGTCTTCTTCAGTTTTTAGTTTATTTAAACGAATAAGAAATCAAAACCTTTAAAAAAGAAATTTTAAATAAGCTTCTTATGGTATGCAATTAATTTTGATTTACTTAGATTTTATTTTTTTAAAATACTGTATTATGGAAAAAAGCACTAAAACTGGCAATAAAAGCAGTTTACTTTATTGTTATACTTATAAGTTATAACTTAAAATCTAAGTCAAAAAAATATTAAATTTATGATGGATTTTATACAAAAAGCTATAGAAACTGTGAAAACTCTCCAAAAAAAATGTCTGTTTCAAAGCTATAAAACTCTATAATATGAGAATTGAAAAGTTTACTAAAATTGCCGACAAACAAATTTCAGAGTTTAGAGAGATATTAATGTTTAGTGTTCAGGCGAACTTCCAAGTTTTAAAGTAAATTTACTTTTGATTTTAGTGCTAATTCTAATTTTAAGGTTTTGATCCAAAATGGTTTTAACGACTTAACTTGAAATTATAACAAATTATTTCCAATTTATATTTAATTATTAAATTAATAAAATAAATGAATGTTTTTTAGGCAGAACATCGTTTATCGGACGAACAGGTCGCAGAATTCAAAGAAGCTTTTATGTTATTTGACAAAGATTTAGATGGAAGGATAACAGCGGCAGAGTTAGGAATAGTAATGCGATCATTAGGACAACGTCCCACAGAAACTGAACTCAAAAATATGGTTACTATGGTAGATCAAGATGGTATTTATTAGATAATCTATTATATTACCTATATTTGTAATGTAAAACATAATGTTGTAAATCTGTAGGTAATGGTACCATAGAATTTAATGAATTTCTTCATATGATGTCTAGAAAAATGAAAGAAACTGATAAAGAAGAAGAGTTAAGGGAAGCATTCAGGGTATTCGATAGAAATGGAGATGGATTTATCAGCGCTTCTGAGTTGAGGCATGTTATGACTAATTTAGGGGAGAAATTAACCGATGAAGAAGTTGAAGATATGATTAAAGAGGCAGATTTAGATGGCGATGGTTTAGTCAATTATCACGGTATATCATATTCTTTTAAAATGCATTTAATAAATAAATCATTTAATTTACATGATTTAAAGTGCAGTCAAAACAATAAAAAAATAATCTGACGGTTTAATAATGCGATGTTTAATAGGATCAGATTAATAGAACAACTAAGCATCAAATTAATTTTCATATTAAAATTTTATCTATAAATTCAAAATAATTTAACCATCTTTCCGAATAATCAATGATTGAGCTTATATACAGTATATCCCGAATTATAGAATATGTTGATATTAAAATAATAGAATAGTATACACAAAATTCAATATATCATTACAGATAATATAATAAAAGTTTTATTTTTCAGAATTTGTAACTGTACTGATGTCACCAAAATGAAAATCATTCAATCATAAGACCAAAGAATAGTTATTTTTATCAAAGTGTCAAATCATAAAAACTTTTCACAAATAATAATAATGATTACAGTGATGTGTTTAAGTGTGAGGAATATCACAATTATTACCATAATAATCATGAATGTTTGGACCACTTCGTCGTTATTCTTCATCCAAATATTTAAACAAACATTATTTTTCAATACTTTTCAATATTAGACTTAAGAATGATATGAAACTAATGAGTTAATTCAGTGCAGTCATGAGGTATGAGCCAGAGTGGACACTGACCCACATTAGTATTATGATAAGAATCGATTACATTTGAATAATTGCTATTAATTAAATGATCAATAATCCCAACGATGAAAACGCAAAGTTTGGGGTCTTATAAACTCATAATACCATTGGATTGCACTGAGTTAACCTTTTAATTTTAATAAATTAAGAATTTATATCACTATAGAGGCCTTTGACTGAATGGCAAACGAACATAACATATCCTGAAATTGAAAAATGAATACAAAATGTTTTCTAATCTTGTTTTCACCAAAAATGTACATAAAAATATGTTTAATAATACTACGGTATATATCATTTTTCATTTTGTTTGAACAATCAAAAATGTCTATGAGTTCGACTTGACTCAAAAAAATATTATTGAAATCGAAACAAACAGATTGTAATTAAAAATAAGTGAATTTATTACCTTAACCCCCAAATATCATTATGTATATTAAAAGTGACTTTTCAAGCAGCAACCAAATCACCTATTTTTTATTTTTTATTATCTCCAATATTTCCTTATAAACTCTTTTTTACAGCATTATTTTACAGTAGTTAAAATTTTTACTTTCATTTTATTGTTTAATTACCAAAAAAAATATAACTTAATATAAATTGTTAACTTTTTATTATGTTTCACGTGTTGTAATATTAACGTTATTTTATGTTTTAAGTAAATCACGGATAAGTTTAATAAGAATATTTCATTTCATTTATACATTTAATTTTATTAGTTTTAATTTGGATTGTTTAAAAAAATAACAGAATAATACGAGTAAACTAAATTTATTGTGCAAAACCGATATACTGTACTATTTGGACGAAAACATTGTCAAATTAATAATTATTACTCATTAGAAAATGAAACACTTATAAAAGTTGAGGATAAAATAAAGTAATAATATTTATTTATGCAGAGAATAAAATTTTGCAAACAAATAATATATTTAATTAATTTTTAATTTACACACACATAAAATAAACGAGTTTTATGTTTTAAATATATTAACGATCCTCAAAAAAATTACGAAATTTGCATTTTCAAATTCTACACTAAATATCACAATAATTTTACATCAAAATTTGTTTTCTTGAAGTATTTATATTTGATTATACTTTGTTGAAAAAAATCTCAAAAATATCATACATACTAGAAATTTCAAAATTTTACTCTAATTTTTTTAGGAAAATCCAAAATATAAAAATAAGAGATATGACCGATTAAAAATTAAATTTCTCAGTATAATCTATTTTTAACTATGGGTTAATAAAATTATAATATAAACTTATATTTAAATTTAAGTGATAAATTACGCTATAAAGTGAAATTAGCTGTAATTTTCAAACTAATGATATATAAAAAAAGAATAGTAACCTTAATTGACTTATCATATGCATAGTTAAACAAAAATTATTTAAAAAACTTAAATATTAATATCAGCCATTAAAAAATAATTTTATTTTAAACTGTTTTAACGGACAACTAAGTAAATATAATAAATTCACATAATTTAGAAATATCGTAGACATTCAAATCTACAATATGTGGAAAAAAGTAAGATTTTCGCAATTTAAAAACAAAATCCAATGTTATTAAAACGATTTGATTAGTAATAATTAACATAAAAAACAAAAGATTTCAATTTAAATTTGTATGTTTAATATTCACTAAATAAAAAGCTACCTCTTAGAGGCAAATCCTTTACTACCGTCGGGACCAAACGGCAGTCGCGTTATCGGCACATCATTGTTAATGTTAGTGTTATTATTAAATTTGATGGACGACTGCGTACTATTAAAAACTTGACACATATCGGTACAATCAGATGGATTAACGGATGAATTGCTGTCCTCAGGAGCGGAAGCGCTGCCAAGAATTCTGAGCCTTGCTTTTGCATATTCAGCTTCTCTTTCCTCGTAAGTCTTACTATTAGCGTACGGTCTGATCATATTATTCGTGGGTTTGCTCTCAATCGCACCATTTTTAACGAATGATATATTATTTTTATTAGCGTTCGGTCGCTTCAATATCCTTACTTGTGGTACGTATTGGCTGCGAGTGTTGTCCTCGAGAACAATACTGGTTTGACATTGATTTGAATTGGTATTTGCGTTCGTATTTGAATTCGTCAATGAATTCAACGAATCATTTACCGATGCGTTAACAGTACTCGTAATCGTATTCGAGTTTGCGTTGTTTGTGTTCGTCGGTCTCTTCAATATTTTAATTGAATTACAATTATCGTTATTACAGTTACGCGTAGTGTTTGCGTCCAAACACGCGTTGTTGTCACCAGTCATGTCGTTCACTATCTTCATGTGCGACAACGAAGTGTCCAAATCCTGACATCAAAGTGCGAAACATAATTATCGTTATTTAATTAATTAATCATTGAATCAAAATGAATATATTATACTCCATTTTCATCGATAATATCTTCCCAGGAGTCAAACACGTCTTCTGTAGACATTTGTTAGTTTCATAACAAATCAAATTTACATAATTATCAATATTATGGTCAAATCAGAGCGTGTATCAAAAGTATGAAGTGTTACAGTAGTGTACAATATATAAGCGAACTATAAGTAGATCTAGATTTCAATAACCCATTCAATGCTATACTACCGTACAAAATGTAGTCATTAAATACATAATAATAATAATGTATATAATATATGATATAATTAAGTAAATAACAAACAAAAAAATGAGTGATTAATGATTGAATATTAAAATGAAACGTTATATCGTTATAACGTTATAATGCTATACACTGTACCATATACTGTATACAGTCTAACAGTTACAGTATTATAATGAGCTGTTTGACGATTGCGTGTCGATTGTCGTCACAAACCGTGATTTGTGCCCTTTTTTATACAAATTATATGCTGGTATTTGCGACCTGTAGATGTAGCTAATAATGGTATATATTGGTTAAACGAATCACACGTTTCTCCAATCTCGCATTATTTGCCGCACTATTTTAAATATACTATATATTTCTTTTATAATATTTAGACCTTAACGTAAGTTTATTAGTTTGTTTTAAGGCGTAATAAAATTGATTCAATGGACATTTAAAAGTTATTAAAATTTGATTATAGTATTCAGGATATGCCGAGTCTGATGGTCTGCTGCTGTTATTTTCATAAATTTTGTTAATTTAAGGATTTGTTAGATTTTTTTAAACCTGAAATGCTTACTGTTTCCATTAATTTTGTTCAAAAAGGAAAATAAAAAATTTAGGAAAAATTAAAGCAAAGGTAAAGTATAATTAGTGATCTTCGTTACCGGTCATGATGAAAAACTTAAATCGGCGGTCATGACCGGTCTTAATGACATAACCGGTAAATAATGATAAAAATCGGCGGTCATAATCGGTTTTAAAAAAATTTTGTGAATTTTTGTGAAGATTTCTTTGTTTGATGTTTGAATTAAAATCAAATTAATTATTAAAACAATATTTTAAACTCAAATTTTACATTTTTTGCATACAAATAATTTTTTAATTACGAATTTTATTATAGTGAGAAAATTACTTAATATATTTCAACATTTTTTTTCTAAATGGAGGCTTTTATTAAGTTGAACCAAAAACAAGTGATACAAAATAATACAAACTTAACCTAAAAATTAATGATATTAATAAAAATAATGTAATTTATAAGTGAAATTGAACTAATAAGTTGCATTTTTCCTGTATTTATCGGTATTGTTCGCAATTTTACCGGTAAAAAATTTTGATAGCGGCGGTCATTACCAGTCACCACCGGTCTTATTACCGGTAACGAAGATCACTAAGTATAATATAAAACCAAACACTCAAACAACATTAAAATTACGGGCAAAAGCAAAATAGAATTAAAACTGGAAAGTTTAAACATCACTGCATTAAAATCATCGAATTTGAACAAGTTTTTACAGTTTTTGCAAAAATATAATGTGATTCAATGCATTTATTGGAATCAGTTTTGGTCACACAATTAGAATTTTGTTTCATCAAATATTTCTATATGATTTCAAATTCGTTATGGGTTAGCATTAAAACAGATTTGTGTTTGTTTAGTGGGGATTTTAGTGTAGCATTAGTGTAGTATTAGATTCTTTTAATAAATTGAATTACATAATAATTTTCTTAAATATAACACAAAATTTAATATAAAAAGAATTAATAATTTTTTCAATTTTTAAAATGGTTTCTAAAGCTAAATATTTTTATATTCATTTTATTAAAATTATAATTTATAAAAGCTTCATAGTTTTCTTCCGATTGCAATCCCCAACAAACCACAAATGACCCCATAAAACTTCACCAACCATCATCAAACACCAAATAAACCCATCAATTCTTACCAAACCCTAGCAAACCCCAACTATTGGTTCTTTAAAAAAAACTCAAATCGCTAATATAAAAATTGATAATATTTCGTTTGAGAGTAAACGATAATTCCCGAATATTGTTATTAACGAACCACCGATTTTCTTGATGGAAGTCCCAACAATATAAGTTTGGTTTGGTTTGGTTTGGATTGGTTTAGTTTAGTTTAGTTTAGTTTAGTTTAGTTTAGTTTAGCTTAGCTTAGCTTAGCTTAGCTTAGCTTAGCTTAGCTTAGGTTAGGTTATGTTAGGTTAAGTAAGCTATGGGTAGTTGTTCTTATTTTTTGGAATACTTTTATGATACTTTTGGTCAGAGTTTATTGGTTTTGTTATTAATTATTTAAATATATTTGCTTAAATATTTTTCATTATCTAATAAACTGTTTCTAACAGTTTTTTTTTCTAACAATATAAAACTTTTTACTTTATGTGTTTACAGCAATGGTGCCAATAATACATAACCACTTATTTGATTTAGTTTATTGGAATTAGTTTATCTATAGATAGTTGTATTAAATTGTTCCAAATTGATATCATCTCGGATTAGTTAATTGAATGCATTTTCCAGTTGAATGGATTTATAAGTAAAATAGTTGGGAAGTAAAGTAACATTTGTCAATCGATTGCTTACCACCAATGAATTTGTGATTCGTTAATCTGAAGGAAACAAAATTTTTTACTGAAAGAACCGAATTAAAACACTTTTCTCCACTGTTAAGATTTAACCAAATCGCGCCATCTTATCGTAATTTAGTTTAATTTGGTTTAATTTATTTAATTATAAATTGATCATTAAATTTAATAAATTTATTATGCAATAAATACTATTAATAATTTGAATATTGATTTATATTCAAATAAAAAAATTATATTGATTTAAATTATAAACTAATACGAGCTTTGTATTGTTGACATTTAAACGTTTCAAATCAAAGAATAGCATTCAAATACAAATATATTGTTATATAATAATAGTTTATAATTTAAATCAATATAAATGAAATATTTATTAAACTCAAATCACACAAAACCTAACAAATTGAAGTGTTAACAGATACGGTAAATAATAAAACTCAAAAATTTTATTTTTTGAAAGCGATGTGCTATAACTAATTATTTTATTTAAGATAGCATAGAGATGATGAAATAGACCATAGAGGTTAGAGTTAAAACGAGGCGTCACGAAGGCTGGACTATAGATTGATTAAAATAATGTGATCGATAATAAAGCGCAAACAATTTAACGTATTGAGTAATTAAAAAATAGTTTAACGAGCATTATTATCGATCACAATGTTTTGATACATTTTAATAAAACCAATGAATTTCAATAAGTAGACATCCAACAGACAGACAAAGACAATATGACACCTGGTCTTAACTGCAACCAATATTTAATAGGCACAGCCTAAGTATATTCGGTATTACTCTTGGCTGACAGATTAGAATCTACTAAAAATCATAACTCTTAATGCGGCGTAAGTGAATTGAATAGATATTCAATTAAATAAAATCAATTAAACTCTATCAGTCGTTTATTAGTAGTGCCGCGAAAATCGTTAATTAACGATTCTTTAAAAAGATTATAAAATGTGTTGGAATAGAATATGTAGATCATTTATAACTAACTTAACTTTCAAGTTTAAACAAGAAAGAGAACGAACATTCACAATAAGCTCAATTTGTAGTATAGTCTAAATTATTTCAATAGCATAGTAAAAAAATTTTATGCATTAAATATTTTCGAAATTATAATTATTATTTCTTTTGTTGGTCATATATGTTTTATTTTTACCTTTAAAAAATTAATACTTTTACTATATATTGTTTCTTTAAAAATAAATTTTATTTTTATAATACTGATGCTTGCAGTTGACAGTCTTTACGCCTAAACGAATACTATCGCAGCAAACCTCAGGGATCTCGCCTTCCGTGACTCACTAACAAATACTGATTAACTCGTAGAATCGATATCCAAATGATAATACGAAATAAATGAATTACAATGACCCGTGAACTACAGATGAAATGCCGGCCAACACTTCAGTGTCCGAAACTCCGGTTTAATGAAAAGGGTTTGCACGTGATTAGTGTGGAGATAACGAATACACTATTCGATATCGAAAAGAAAAAGGGAAAAAATACAATAAACACTTTGGTGTTCCACTTTTATAGTGTATACGACACTGGTTTCAGTGAAGGAGTATAACTTTAAATTAGCGACTTATTTATTTGATAGCTAAAGTTACACTGATTGTTTTAACTTAGAAAATCGTTAACGATAACCGTATACACAATAGGTTAACGCGTAAAGTTTGTACAATAAACGATAAATAGTTTAAAACAAACGATAGTTTAAAATCAAACGATTAATAAGTTATTCGCGTAATAGTGCTATAGTGCGTGCCTCAATATATTGATGTAAATAGTACTTCGCTATGGTTTTCTGTTTAGTGAGCACTTTTAGAGCGCTGAGAGCAGTGAAATATAAATATAGGAAAAATTATATCGCAGAATAAAAGTACATACATTTACATAACTGAAATCGTAGACATTTAATAATTTAATTTTGATATTTACATTTTATTTTTATTAATATTATTTGATTTTTCACCTATTAATGTTTTTAATTTTTTGTTATAAATTTTATAACGGTCTGGCATATGTTTTCTTAGTTTATTGAAGTCATTATATTTTTTTACACTAATTCCCGATGGTTTTAATTGTCGTTCTTTAAAACTTATAAAGTTTGTATTTTAAAGTTTTTCTAAATTTTCTTTGGCATTTGTTTAAAATGTTGAGTCGTGTGAATATTTAACAAAAATATTTAATTAGTTCGTACGAAATTGGCATTGTTATTTTAAATGGTGTTTTATTTAAAGATTTTTGAGTTTAATCTTTAAATTTTATATCGCTTTTCCAAAACAAAAGTTATTGTATTTACCGAAATAGTAGAATTATTAATAATTTTCACTAAATTAGAAATTAAAAAGTTTTTCTCTTTAAAAACAGTTATCGCTCCAAATAATAATCTGTTTAGCATTGAGACAATAATCACTTTTGTTAAATTGAAGTAAATATTTAAATGTTCATTAGATGTATTATTTGTTTGCGTATCGTTTAGGAAATAACAAAATGCATTTGAATTAAAACCAGTAGTACTAAATGACTGATTTCATACACTGATTTTTGCGCCAAAATTATTACCAGTCATTAAAGGTAACACAGGAATTGATATCAATTTTTGTGCATCAGTTGTGACAACAATTAATTCTTTATTATAAAAGCGTCATCTTTATCTTCCTGTATTTTTTTCTAAATTATTGAAAATTATTTACATGAATATTATATGATGAACACTCAGCACATTCATAAATATTTAACTTATTATGTATTTTGTAATTTTTGTGCATTGTTTTTTGTAATTTAATTAAATTACGTCACAAAATTTTTTAAAAATAAATTTCTTAATAAATGGAATTTCTGACGTTATTTATATGAAAAAATTAATTGTGAACTTTAATTATTCAATAAAATATTTTGATTATATTTAACTAGTATTTATTCATTTTAAATTTTTTATATTTTTAGGGCAAAGTGGCGAAATAGTTTACTACTACTTACTTTTCATTTATAAACGATTATGTCTAGACTTTATGTTTATCTTTCATAAAATATTTTCCCTTTAGATTTTTGATAAAATTTTTTTCGATAATTAATTACTCTTAAATATCTATCAGATTTTACAACGCCTTGCTCGCTCCCTTTCAAAAATGAGTCCTAAAATTAATTTTAAACTTTCAAATTTAAAAAATAATTTCAAAAAAATTGTTATAAAAATTTTTAAAATTTATTTTTAAATTTTACATAAAAAGATCTAATTTTCTATAAAAGAATTATTTCTTATCTTGAAAACGTTTCCGAGAAAAAAAATGTTTTATCAAATTCACATTTTGGCCCCTAGAACACCTCCTGATTGAGTTTTTAAATTTTTAAAAAAGCCATTATGATTAGAAAATTGCCCTTTATTTTAAAAAATTACTATCAGAGATCCATTGATGGGCCGTTTTGTTAGCTTATTACTCTTATCTCTTTTACTATCATTAAAAGAAAAAGGATTGTATTGAATTCGTTTGCTCTAAATATCATCTTTAAGTAAGATTAAAAATATTAAAGTTTAAATTTTGGCTCATTTAACATAATGTCCGATTTAAACATATTTGTTAAATGTATCAAACTATTTCTATTACTATTACCTTAATATCGAGCATATTATTTAATCCGAACGGCGCATAGGATTACGAGTACGATCCATGATTTAGAGACATACACTAAATATTGGTTCATTCATTGAAAATATTTATTTAAAAATCTCATGTTAATATTTTTTAGTAATTTTATACCATTCTTTATTAATTTTAGTTTTACATGAAAACTATTTTTTGAATTTTAATCCATTGATAATGATCAGGAATCGGATTATTATGGTATACCATAATTTGCCATAATTTACCATATTTTCAAACTAAAACCATAATTTACCATAATTTTAAAAACAATAAAAATAACACCATAAAATGAAATATTGTGCCAAAATTACACCAATTTAATAAAATTTAATTTAAAAATTTCTATAAATTTCAAAATTTAGTTAATTAAAATCCATTTGATATCAATATTATATGCTTTAATTTTTTAAAAATTGTTATAAAGCTTGTGTAATTATCATTAATTTTGAAAATTTTTCTATAAACAATACAATTGTTGACTAAATAGATTCGAGATATCAAAAATTGTAAATAACTTTTTAGGCAAATCAGAAAAATAATCAAAGTTTTACTAATAGCTTGTTAAAAAGCTATAATTCACACCATAATCGACACCATAAATTGCATAAAAATACACCATAATACCATACCATAATTGATGCCTTTAGACACCATAAAAATCCGATTCCTGATCATTAGACCATCTATGCTCTAACGCGTATTAAAAATCTTTTCAAACAACACATTATTAGTTCCTTTATATTTGTAGTAATGACAAATGAGTCCATTAGTTACTATTATACTGTAATGAAATGTAAGATTCGCCACTATTTTCTAATTTAAATAATATATCGTTGCTCTTAGCTCTTCATTATATCGACTGCTTTTTTAAATAGTATTAACCAGAGACAATATTTTTTCGGAATAAAAAGTAAAAAAAAGCGGACGGAATATCGGAATTCAAACTGAAAAATTGGACTAAAAACTCGTAGCAATAAATTTATAAATTTGATAATTTTTAAAGTATTAAAATGCATATTTTATTTTGCATTTATTTTATTATTTTTATTCAACTATAAGAAAATGTCTTTAAAAAGTTTATAGACTATATTTGATATTTTTTGAAAATTTTAAGTTAAAAAATGTTATTGTCTCAAAAGCCCTAAAATTTCAACGATAATTTCATAAATATATTAAAAATCGGAAGATCCGCTTAAAAAGTCGGATATATCTGACTAACAATATATACTCATTTTATTGTTCTCTCATATTAAGAATAAATATATCAATTAACTCTAAATTAATATTTCCTCTAAATCAAAGTTTAAAATCATTCTTTAAACTCAGCTATGATTGATTGTTTTTTCTATATATGTTTATATGTATTTGATCGAAATGATTGCGTAACAAGACTAATATTACGCTATTTTTATATGAAAATGTTTGCTCTATTGAACAATAAGAGGTCCTCTAATATTCTTATAGCTTAAAGCTATTAACTCGATCGTACTTTTTATATGCTGAACTCTTCACACGTTTACTTGTTGGGGTGAATGAACCTTTACTTTTTAGTTTTTCATTCATCTTTAGTTGATAAATATATTAATAACACAAAATTTAATTCACTCTTTTTTGTGAATTGGTTGCGTTCAGGATTTTGTTATTCCAGCTTTTAATTTGCAAATAATAGACTAAACAGCGATTTATTTCTAAACCGATACATATCTACAGCTGTAACCCTAATCACATACATCTTTCTTTTCTGTTGGGTTGGGGTATAGTCTATTTTAATAAAGATAAGGTTCGGGTTTGCCGGACTGAGGGTTCAGGTGTGTCAGATTGGTTTTGATTGGGTTTTGGGTTTTGGGTTTGTGTCCGTGTTGGTAGTGTATAGGTCCAAATGGGTCCAACTTAGGTACTGATGGGTTGTACTATGGATCGGGTCGGTTGCACTGCGCTTTGAGTGGGTCGGATTTTGTACTGGTAGGTTGGTCTGGAGTCCAGACAATAAGGTAACACTTCCATAAAATAATTCTCAAATTAGAATATTATTAAACAAATATAACTAAATAGTTTAATGTTTTAGTAGTTATTACGTTAAATTCTCAATTTTTAAGATTTTGAGGCGTTAAATAATGTTATAAAATAATTTTAAATCACTTAAAAAATTGATAAGTAAATTGGAAAAATAAAAATAAATCAATCTTAAATTTTCTTTCATATTAACTTTTAATGATTTATTTACCATTTAAAATAAACTTAATCGGTTAAACTTATTAAGTACAACCAAACCGTTAAAAATTATGATTTTATAGCGATTTGATCCTTTTCTTATGCGTAAAATTTGTTTTAAAGAAGTTATTAAATTAGTCTTAATTTCCATTTTTTTAGTAAAACTTTTATCATCATAAGTGTATGATTGGAAAAATTCTGATGGACTCAATTTAAATTGCGAACATAACGCTATAATGAATAAGCAATGCAGTGAAGTGTCATTTAAGTGTTATCAAATAAAAAGTCTTTCATAAAGAGATTAACCATGCTTTTCACGGACAATATTATACTGTAATGGCATTATTATTATATGCCAAAATGCTTTACCATCTTTATAGCCCATTAATTTAATATTTTCTGAACATAGATATTAATTTACAAAACATTCACTTATAATAAACTTAATTTGTTATAGAAGAATACGTTTAAATTTATTTGCTTTTAATATGATTGTTATTTTAATATGAATTGAGTTATTTAATAAAAAAGTAAAATACAAATGAAATAATTTTGATAAGAGTAAATTAATTATAGAATTAACTGATAAAAATTTTTATCACTATATCTAAAGTAAGTTCACGATGAGAAATAGAATAAATGTAAAATAAATAAAGTTTTTATTATTCCATTTTTTGTATGA